>JANGFI010001608.1:305-21027 GCA_025758705.1 Goffeauzyma gilvescens
AAGGAAGGGTTAGGGGACGAGCCCTTAGGCTCGGGGCCTGACAATTAGGAAACAAGCCTTGAGGCTTGGCGCCTGACATCCTTTCTCTCCCCAACCCTGGGAACCATGACCAGAACCTGTCACTTTCAAATTGTTTTGACCGCTTCTGGCCGGCATGGAGGATCATGAAACAGGATATGAAACACCACTGGATCAGGGGCTCATCCAATTGTTACAACAAGGGTTGTGTTGGTTTGCACTAGCTGTGGCACCTGGATCATTATTTGGCCCCTGATCCATCAAAGGTTTGTTTCAACTATGTCTGAGGCAATAACTTTGTGGTTTTGTGTAGCTTCTGCCATTATACCTCTGTGGTGTAGCCAGGCTTGGTGGAGTACTGAGAAATGTATATGAGGGGTTCAACTGAAGGTTGGAGCCCGACTATCTTCTGATTAAGGTTGCAGCCATGTCTAGGAACTCAAGTTTATTAGCACCATTCTAAACCCCATTCCCCTGCTGCCTATTCCGGAGCCACCTCCATCAGACATACTTGAATGGTGCTAAAGTTAAACTCTACAGATACATTAGAATGTCCGCCGCACCTTTGGGCCACACGGGTCTTATCCGCTCTGCCCCAAATACTCATGCCACAATTGGCTCCCACTATCCACCAGATGCTGCTCAATCTCCCAACAAAGAACCCTCATCTCCAAAGAAGGGTTACTGGAACAAATTAAAAAATGACCTCACTAAAAACAAGAAAAAATATCTTAAATCACTCCCTCTGTTGGCTTACACATGTCTGGGAATAGCTAGCCTTAGTGGATCTACATCTCGATTCCCCTATTTTACTCTTGAAACCCAAGGAGGTTTGGGTGTAGGATCAATGGGCTATTGTGACTCTGGGTGAGTGCCTCAAAAGGCATGGGTGCTCTTGTTTGGGTATTGTATTTCTTTGACTCACACCCAACCCTCTATCTTGTCCAGTAAATGCCTTGTAAAGCCTTTCTACTCACTTCCAGACAATGTTGTGGGTATTGATGGCAAAGCTCTGCCAATATTTCTTGCAATGATACCCATTGGTATGTATTTCAATATAACAGATCAAGCCAAGTACCCATAGACTGACCAAGCCTTCGGAGGTTGTAAATCATACAGTGACATCCATTGGCTTCCTGTCTTGGCTGGGAGTATGGATTCAAGACTGGAGAAGACCACCGGTGACAGACAACTCAATTTGCACTGCTGCACAGAAGTGGTCATGCTCAATTGCTTGGACTAGTTTTGTGACAATATGTGTGGCTATGATGGGTGCCTGGGGAGCAGCAATGCAGGTATCATCTTCATCAAAAGTGCTGTCCGACTTAATGGGCCATAACGGCAATGAGACATCACCCAAGGAAGGAAGCCCCCTGTCGGATACAACATCCCTTGACACGGGCTTGGGATACCGCTATGGTCCTGCATCATATATGTCAGTATCAGTATCCCCTCATTTGTTCCTGCTTCACTGCTCACTCCCTGATACAGAAGTTACCGCATTGTTCTTCTCTGTCTCCTGCTCTATTCCCAAAGATCTATTGCCGGAATTGTTTTCCTATTCTTCTGGGCATCATTGGAGAGTGCAACCATGCCAGTAAGGGATGGGGAGATATCCGGGTCCTCAAAGCTAAGGAAAGCCGCATCTTGGTGGAATCCGCATCCCCGATGGTCTCTGCTCAGGTCAAGTCGGTTCTGGTCCATGATTGTTGGCCTTTTCTACATCGGTGTGCAGGTGAGCGTGGCCATTCATGATTTCAAAGCCATGACATGGGTCATGCCATGGGAAAATGTCAAGCAGCAATCAGATCCTCTATGTGCTTATTATCCCGATACCTCCTTGGTAAAGCAAGGACACCAGCGGGAAGTCTTGTTTGGGTTTGTGTTGCATAATGCATGGATTGTCATGCTGGCATCCTGCATGATTCTGGATGAGTGGACAAACCGTAGGTTTGGGTTGATGGCCTCTCAACAACACAAAGGGGGCGTGCACTGGACTGGCATCTAGTGAGTTTAACATTGGATGCCCTAGATCAAGGTATCCTTGTGACGAAGAAAACAGGAGAACATCAACAAAATATTCACCTCTTGTTCAATGCCTCTGCTGGTTTATCATACTTAGCTTGTTCACGGATATCTTCTCCCGCCATTTGCGCCAGCGTAACAAGGCCGAGGTTGAATTCACTTATGTTGCTGGCTGGGCCTGCTTTGGCTTCAATGCACTTCATATCATGTTTTCCATGCTTCCAACAAGCAGAGACTCACAGCGGTTGAGAGCAAATCGACAGAGAGCTATGGAGCAGTACAGCAAACAGAGGTCCGATACTAAAGGTTGTCTACCTCCACCCATCCCATTTCCCAGAATCGCCGCCCTGATTAATAAAGCAGTTGACGACATTGAAGAACTTGCGGCCGAAGAACATAGGGTAAGCACCTGTGTAAAGCGTCAAACTAGTTTGTTTTTGCTGACGACATTTACCTTGAAACCGTATTTCTCCATCAAAATCGAAATCTTATCCCTATCAACTATCCCTCCCTGTCATATGGTTTATCCTTGAACATGCACAGTCAGGAAGAAATAAACCCATTAAGCTGGCTCAAGGTGCCCGGAGGAGTAATCTGGAACACTATGGTTTCTTCCGTGGCTTCCCAAAGAAAGTTGAGCGCACGATAGCTGTTCGCAAGCACCCTGGGGATGAAGACGAGACTACAGAAATGAAAGATGGGTTCCACCCATGGTTTGACGGTCGTCGTGTGCTTGCACTCTTTATCGGTTTCTGCCTGGCAATCATTCAGATGCTACTGCTCTGCCATGATGTTGGATTTGTCAAAGCACATGACTTGTCGGAGCAGTATATAGGGGCAATGCAGAGTTGGAATTCATTAGACCTATGGACTACCACCACTTTGGAGTCAAAGTGTATGTTCTGTGAGTCGCCAATGAGGGTAGGGTTGATGTTCACAATGGTGTAACAGTTTGTCCTAAGGTTTATTGCATTGACCAAAACCCCCTCCTGCTTGCAGACTCCATGTCGGCAGTCCCAATCCACCCCTTAATGGGCAAGAGCCCTCTTTTTGGCGCGTTTATCAGGTGAGTCTTCTGTGTTATATGGAAATTTATGATCTCATTAATTGTTAGTTGGGACACTGATGAGTCCTAAAATCCACAACTGTACTATCAACTCTGATTCGTTCCCTCTTGAAGTGTCGCCATCTATGGCTCCAACCGTTTCCTCTTGCGTAAGTAACGCTCAAAATCTGGCGTTAAATATGTTGATAATAAAAGAATGCAAAACTCCTTTGTGACCCCCTCTTTCGCTACTGCAGTCATGATGTGTCTCTGTGCAATGCACGTCTCGGTGGCAAACCAGCGTTTCTGGGGACAACAGATCGGGTTCTGTTATTCGCTAATCGGTGATTATTTTGAGCATTTCCTCTTCTTTGCAGAGATCACGGGGGGTTTGGGGACATAGTTACACAGTATTTTCTAATCTCCGGAACCTCATTTGTCTAAATAGGTCCACGCAACTCAAGCTGTAGTGTAGGATTTACTCTGGCTTTGTGAGTGACTCGCTTGTATGAACATCGGGGAGTCTGGAACTGACACTGCTCTCAATTTTCAGCGTTGGGGTCTGCACAGTCACAACCACCATGTTCCCAGACAACCAGTGAGTGCAGATGCTACCTCTTCGGTATCTGATACGCCCACTTTGCTGAAGTTTTCCCTCTTATCTTCTCGCTCCATCGGTAACGCCCAGGTACGGATTTCAACTTTGCAGAATCATCTGTTACTCGGCGATCGCCGTCGGTGTCCTATGTTTCTTTGTCTCTGAGGACTATTCCGGACAAGCAGACAGAAGTCCAATAGATCTGAAGGATGGAGATTACCGAAGACTCGAGATCTGCCGAGTCTCACCAAGGAAACCTTTTCTTGAAATAGCAGTTAAGAAAGACCACGCTGAATAAGACGCCGAACACAGCTATCAGGAACGCCGTCGCAGGATCCTTGGGGGAGAAGGGGTCAAATGAGGTGCACTTAGATCTGGATGAGCGTCGATCACATGACATGCATATTTACTCTGAGAAAATCCAATACAAATGGAAGAGAGCTCGTTCGATCTGGGTCCTGGAGTCTCTGTGTCCCTACCTCCTTTGGGGTTTGCGACTCTTCTGCCACACCTTAGACAATCACCTGCCCTCGCCCCGCCCCCCCCCTCCCCCCCCCCCTTTGACTTCCTGTCCAGTTTCGTCTCCAAGTCTTCTCATGAGAGCGATGTGCACCCTTTGTCGATCAATATCAAAGGGTGGCTATCGTCGAGACTAGCTCTTTGAGCCGAGGAATATAAGTAAGCATTCGAGATCATCTCTTTACCCGATTCTCATCTTCTCTTGAATCGACAGCAAATTGACATCGCAGTAATGAGGCGAATCTTCAAGCACTCCCGCATTGGGGTCATCAGTTTCCCATTCATCCCAAAAAGAACTGTACTGTGGACAGTGGTCCTCCGTCAGTGCCTTTTCTTTTTTCAGCAGCAATAATATCTCATAACCACTGACTGTCGATAGGGACGCAACCAAGCTCGCATACTGATCTAATCTGTCCTTTTCTCTTTAGACCGACAAAGCCCGGTTCAGTTCGCACGCAACATGGTGTCCTATGCCCGAATGATACTAAAGAGATTGACGGGGCCAATGAGACTACGTCCATGCCTACTTCCCTGCTCGCATCCATTGTCATCAGTGGTGAGTTCGCTCCCTGCTGTGATCATATCTGCGCTCGCTCATACCGCCCTGATCCATCCTTCTCCGGCCGCGCCGCCAGTTATCCTCGTCTGCTTGGCAATCGTCGGGATCATCGTCTTCTGTCATTTGCGGAAACGCAATCGTCGTCTTTTACAACAGAACGCGGATGACGATGCTATCCTCCGAGGCCTGCCAGCGTTAGAAAAAAACGCGCCATGGAAGTGGAAGAAGAAGGCGGAGGGGACTAACTATATCGAACCTTAGTGATCTAAAATGGATTCGAACGGGAAAATAAATGTATTTTGGTTGTGTCATGTCCGGAATATCGTTTATGAGTCATGAGTCATGGGTCGTATCTAGCTGTTTCTCGTCCTTTTTCGTATCATTCTGGTAAAATGCCTATCTTACAAATCTTGCAGTAAATTCGCTACATGCGCTGTTGCCTCCGCCTCGTTGGATGAAGATTGCACGTCACCGCGTAAACTGATCGCCTCTCGATGATCCTCTTGGTTGACGACATCCACGTCCATATCCTGAGAACTAGTCACGCTTTCACTGTCACTCCTGTTCAAACTTTTTTCTGTCCCCTCTGTCCTTCCCTTACTCGCCGCCGCAGACGGTGGCACTCTCCCTCCCGCGACCTTCACCCACCGTCTCCACCAATTTCCAATAACTCTCTTAATCTCATTATCCATCTCCAAGTACTCGACATTTTTGACGATCCCTTGCCAAGTGATCTCCCCACGCCCTAGAGCTCGTTCCACTAACAGTGGATCGCCATGGTATAACCAATGAGCAAGAACACCGAAAGAGCGAGGATCGGGTAGAGGGAGCCAGATGGTTGAAGGCACTCCAACGGGGGTTTGCATTATACGTGCTCCTCGTATTTTGCTGGCGATATCGATGGTTGAGACGTTTGCGGGCGCATCAGAGCCGGTGGAAGAACGCCGATCGAGGTTGGTGGTGGTAGTGGTAGCGGCAGCGTTAGCGTTGGCGAATAGTTGTCGCATCAGACCAGATTGGACCGTCAAGTAATCTCGATGGAGGTGATATTTTTCAATCTGATTGGAGAAGAGAGAGGGGAGGCGATCATTTTAGTCATCACATCAAGCAGGAAACACAAAAATGACAGACAGCATCAGGAACTCACCTTCGACGTCTGTTCCGCCGGCGAGGTTGCTGGTGATGGTGTTTGAGCACCCCTTCTTCCAGCAAAATCTTGAGCAGTCTTCGGAGTCTTGATATCGACAGTAACGTCTCCTTGTCCATCTCCACCACCGACTTCCGCCTTGACCTGGAGCTCTCGAGATTTACCAACCGCTGACAGTGGTACCCCGGTGGGAAGAACTGGTGAATATGCGACTCGGGGTGAAGAAGAGGAAGATATTGCGAATGTGATCGAGTTCGTAGGGGAAGAGGTTATTGGTGCATCCCCGTGACGATGTGGGACGACTGTGAGAGAGGGTGAAACGATCCGAGGAGAGAAAGCGGAAGGCGGTATCAGTAAGCGCGTGATAGAGACGTAGAAAAAATCAATTTCAGAAAAGAAAGGAACTCTACCCCGCGATCGTAATCAGCGATCCACAAAATCAAACTCACGTATTATCATATCACTCGTACTCGTCTTATTCCAGAATTTCGGCGCCATATTCCTCAAACTCGTCAGAATGTAAGCTTTCGGTATCCCACTCCTCCCACCTACACTTCCTCTCCGAGCATACGGTGAGGGTGCCCTGTCTGAAGGCATGTTTGGCGATCGCACGGAAGGAGGGTATGGACGTTGGGGGTTGTAAGGTGATGAGTTTGACGATCTTCTGCCTGTACATTGACCCGAGACTTGGGAGTTGAGATGCGCATTCGATGCACCACCGATCCCCTTATCATTCGACGATCTACGGGGGAACCTGGTCTGCTGATACTGAGAGTACGAATACTGTGCAGGTGATCCCAACTGATGGTGATAGTCCGCGTCGCGATCGATTGGACTTGGACTGGGAGGTACTCGAAGGACGGTGGGTGTTTGCAGTGCCCCTCCGAATTCGGCACTTCTTTGTGAAGGGGTATAGGAGGAGGGTGAAGATGAATGATGAGCAGAGAGAGGAAGGGATGAGAAAGGGGGTCGTCGGAATCCCAGGCGGTCTTCGGGGTTGGTGTTCGTGTTGGTGTTGTTTCCGGTGACATTCCGAGGCGAAGAAGGGAAGGAAGGTGCGACTCGTCGTTTCGGAGACGGTCTCATCCCACTTCCTTGAATGATCTGGGGTGTCGATTGAGAGACGGGAGGTGCTGAAACAGGTGAGGTTGATTGGCACGAGCGGTAACTGACGCGATCACGCTGGGATCGTGCTTGCTCTCCGTCTAAAGCAAGATCTTGGTCCATCGCGTCGTCCTGTTCGCTTTTAACCGACTTGATCCCTTCTGGGTGTTCTTCCCGTTTATGCTCGATCGCGCTTCCCTCTTTTTCGTCGTGACCATGCCCCTCATCGGAATGGGAAACCGAGGACCGTCGTGAAGATCTCATATCCTTCGCCGTGCCTGTGTCCGTGCTGGTCCTTCGGCCGCGCTCGGAGCTCATCGGATAGGTATATGATTGAGAGATGTATGCGTGTTGTGACAAGGATGCTGGTGTTGATGCCAAGGCGGAGGCGGATGCAGAGGCGGATGCAGAGATCTGTATCTGTGGATGCCAGACTTGAGGTGGGTATTGGTATTCCTGTTGTCCTACTCCCAGTGGTGAATGAGGTTTCTGGTAGTCGTCTGAACAGGAATACGGATTTAATTGTCGGTTCAAGCCTGGTTGGTTCTGAGCTTGGCTTTGAATCTGAGAATGCGGAGACACCTTGGGATTCGAACGAATGGGACAGACGTAGCTTCGAGGATCCGTTTCCGTTTCCGTTTCCGTCTGGATACTCGGACGTGATCGATGTTCAGGACGATGGGTGGGAGGATGCGGATGCGGATGCGGAAGAGATTGTGAGAATTGGTTTGCGTATGGATGGCAGTTGGGGTATGGGTTTGTTTGAGAGGTATTGCGCTTTAAAAAAGTCTGTCCGTGTTGTTTCTGTTCCTGAGGCTGACGATCTTCTTGAAGGGGAGGACGTCGTTGGGACGATGACAACGTCAATGACGAAGGGGAGGAGAATGATGGCGGAGGAAGAGAAGGAAGAAGACGATGATATTCGTCTATTGATCCGCGGCGGTGCGGCTGAATCTGGATCGGTTGTTGCCGAGAATGAGGATGGAACTGCTGTAGAGATTGAGAGATTCGCGGCTGGGAATACGGATGCGGACGATGATCCTGCGAAGAGGGGTCGACGAGGCGATTGATGGGTATAGGGCCTCTGGTTGCCGAAGTCGACGAATGTGAAGAAGTGAATGGGTATGGGTAGGGGTAGGGGTATCGATATCGATATCGATGTTGATATCCTAGGTACGGGTATGACGAATTCGGAGTCGGGGTGTTCGAACGTGTATCGTTTTCGCCACCAGGGGTCGCACGTATACTAGAACCAGGGACACCGATATCGCTTCTACTATCGGTGTTGACGCTGCTGCGGCTGCTGTCGCTGCTACCACCTCGAGCTGAATCTCGCAAGGCCGATGAAGGGGTTAAACACGCCGCGGACGAAGAAGAGTGACCGCGGAGCGAGACGTATGCGGGTAAATGTATGGATGACGCAGAAGAAGGAGGTGATACCAGAGTCTGGATGCTTAGTTTATCGCGAGACGTCGATGTCGATGTCCGTTGCGTCGGTGTTTGTACCTGTGAGGAAAATGAACTCTTTGCAAGTTCGTCTCCGTCGCCTTTGTTGAGGTTATGACTATACTTGTACTTTGAGTCAGACTGGTCGTTGGGCTGATCTGGAGCGAGACGATACTTTGACTGATGCTGCTGCTGCTGCTGCTGCTGCTGCTGATCTTGGTTTGGAGATGGGCTCTGACTTTGCTTTCCAGTATCTCGCCTTTGCGGACTCGACGAACTCAGACTCGTACTCGCAATCTCCCTCGCGCCGTTCACAAATACCCCAAATGAATTTACTACGTTTGCGTTTGCGTTTGCGTTTGCGTTTGCGTTTGCCTTTGCCTTTGTATTTGCTCCCGCTCTCGCTTCTTCTTCAATGCCCGTTTCTACTTGCCTCTCGGATCCGTCTTCTTCTTCTGCCTCTTTTGAGTTTCGGTCTCGTTCTCGTTCTCGTTTTTGTTTTTGTTCTCGTTCTCGGTCTGGTGAGCCTTGTCCTTCCGTCCCCGTTCCTGTCGCCTTTGTCTTTGTCCTCGCCTTTTTCGCTTCATTCACCGATCCCGATTCTTCAGTTCTAATGTATCCATGCTCACGTTCAATCTCATCCACCTCTTCCCGAGGCCGCTCCACCACGTCCACGTCCATGTCCATGTCCATGTCCACCACCCTACTCGGATCCCTCGGACTCATCGTTGAGACAGTCTCGGAGCTTGTCATCATACGCCGGTGTCGGTGATCTCGTTGTGAGCTCGTACGCCACACAGCACCACTAACTGACCTGAAAGGAGAACAACAGAAGATGGGGGGGGGGGAACCAGTTGTTGACCGAGTCTAGGAAAATCGCCTCTCGTCGTCGTCGTCAATTGTCGTCGTCGTCAGTTGTAGGAGAAGAGGGACGAGGGGAGAAGGAGAGAAGGACGCTGGTGGAAGCGCCGCTCACGGAACCTTTTGGTTGCTTCGGTCCGGTTTTCGAGCGACGCGATGACCGATGCGATTCGATGCCGGCAGGCAGGGCTGGGCAGGGCAGGGCAGGGGGAAGTGCCAAGCGATTCAATTAACCCGCTGGTGACGACGCACGCGTGTGAGGGCGGGGAGGGTGAGAGGGAGGAACAATAAGAAAAGTAGATAAGATAGGGACTCGAAAAAATGTCCCGCGGCAAACTCCAGCCTCCCAAAGGGCCCCGGGGCGGAAAGGTCGACCGGCGCGGGCGAGGGATAATATCGTAGCAGAGCGAAACAAAGAGAACGAAAAGACAGAATCGGTCGACTGATATGTCGGATGAGTGGCGTTTTTCTTTTGTTCATCTACGTACTTTCCGTCTTTCTTCGTTCACCCAGCCTCGCTTCCAAGTCGCTCGGTCGATTTGGGGTCGCGGAACAATAGAGAGAGGAATAAAATTGACGATGAAAGATTTGTTCTTTGTGTTACGTTACTTCGTTTCGCTCCTCTTCTTATCTAGGCGCTCTTGTTGCTTCTCTTTCAAAGAAGGTCCCCGGCGTGGCTGAAAATAACGGCAGATGTGAAAATCACGAGGCGTGTCGCCCTGAGGCCCTGAGTAACTCGCAAGAATGAACGGCTGAAGAGAAGAATGAAGAGGGATACGAACGAATACCGGTCGAGCCTTTACAGCGAAGCGAGGAAAGCTGGCCGGTGTGCGCTAGGTCCCTCGTTACCGTCGGTACAGTAGCAGAGTTGATCACGATCCCGCTCAGCTCAGGTTCGTCTTAGCGAATTTCTATATCGTTTGTTCCGTTCTATTGTTCCCAAGTTCTCACGTTTGCTATTCGCTCCACCGTTCAGCAGGTGAGCGTTCACTTGCTTTGGCGTTCGTAAACTTGCTGTGCCGCTCGAAGGTGCCAAAAACAAAAAAAAAACAAAAAAAAAACAAAATTGGTCCGCGTTTTTGTTCTTCTTTTCACTTGTCTCTTGTGACAGGCTTGAGTCGATTCGATTCGATTCGATTCGATACGATTCGAACGGTCCGTCGATTACCGGGATGGAATGAAACCGGGGCCCTTTAACGAGATAAATTGTCCGTAAATGGCTTTGATTATTACACTATCGTGACTACCGTATGTACTGTATACGACGTTAATGGGATTCTTCTTTGCGATTTCGTATTTTGGAAGAGGAGGCGGGCGACGCAGGAATGTACAGTGACGTTATACCGACAAATTCCACTCGGTCCCTTGGATCTGCTTGCTTTCTTCTCGTTGCTGTGGCTCTCTCAGTATCACGTATATCGTATATGTTCAGCCGCTGCTTAATTGGTACCTCTCGCGATAATGTTATTGTATCTGTCCGTCTTCTTCGTTGCGCTGATATTCTTTCGTTTCCTCTCTTCGGTACCTACTCCCGTCGCGTTGCCTTTCTCAGTTTCGGTCCGGTCGTGTTTCTTTGCTTTAACTTGGGGATTCGTCGGTCGCGGTCTCTGCAAGCGGTGGTAATTCGTCGCGGTTTGCTTTCTTTGAATCTGGGTGAAGGGGTTCGTTGGGTCGTCGGTCGTTCGAAGGATTCTTTCGTAAACGTCTCTGTTCTGCTGCTTATAATCATACGAATCGACGAACAATTGTCGGTCACTCTCGCATCGGTGCGATCGATGGCCTATAGATACTCGTTTGCTCCCTCGATCGGACGCTGGGTGGACGTCCTAAGCTGACACGATTCAAGCGTTCCTGCGTGGGCTATGTTAGACATGGCGATTTACCTGCGACGACCCAATCACACAGAAAAACACATAGACGAACGAAACTATTAAGGTGAAAGGGGTTATATGACAAAGGGAGAATGAAAGGACGATTGAACCAGTGGAACTGAGGCGACCAAACAGTGGAGCGATCCGGAAGGAGGTGTCGACGTTGAGGATGGCGGTGGCAATGGGGAGCCAAAAAAAAAACAAAGGGACGTCGAGGAAAGGACGGGAGGGGAGCGGGATTTCCGCCGTATTGACCGAAGCATTACCACCTTTGCGTCCGCATCAAGTCGGTGCGGCTTTCGTTGTTCTGGAATGGGAATGGCCAAGCAAGTACAGACGGGCGCCAGTGCGATTAAATGTGGTATCTTGTAAGTTTCAGAGCCGCGAAGATGACGGCGAGCTCAAAATGCTGAGAATGCGTTCCCAAAAGGGATGAAAGATGGAGAGGCGAGTGGATAGCGGCCGTTTGCACGTCTAGTGTAGTGTCTATTGGATCATACATCTCATGGCATAGCTCCTGAAGTAGTAACATATTCACCTCTCCTTTGAGGGCATCGGAACGATCTAGTATCAACTCATTTACTTCATCAATGCTCGTCTCGACTCATCTCCGTCTCCATTCGGAGCAAACAGTCATCTCCCTCATGCCATCCTTTCAACACAGATACATACACGACTCTTTCATTCTTTCCCAGATCGCGAACCCTTTCGAACCCAGAGAGGCGGGAACCCAAGATTGTCGGTACGTACTTCTATTAGCGCATGGTGTGTATCACTTGAAAGGAAGAAAGTGATAGACTGTCAAGACTTCTTCAAGTGGGATGACCTCGACTAAGATTCATCCCCCCCGCAAAAAGCGCCATGGCGACAGAGGTCCGCAGGGCCATGTTTCGTGAGCGAAGTAGGTATTTCCAAGTCGACTCGTGAATTACCAGTCTGATGAAAGAATAGAAAGCGAGGCTTCGCACATGTAAGATTATGAAGTTCACAAGGCAACTCAACGTGGAAGCGAAAAGGAAGAATTTTGGCACCGAAAATATCCAGGGAACTCATCGAGACTTCCAGGATCAAGAAGTGATATCAAGGACTTCGACGAGGTCCACCAGGGATTTCGAAATAGTTGCCCATATAGGGAAGGCTCTGACTGTCAACTCTTTCGTGAAGGTATGTCGGAACTCCCGTTATCTTTCGGATATCTTGACCATGTTTTATGCTGTAATAAGATTCGCGAACTATTCCCCAGCATACCTCCTCAGCTCCGTGCGGGATCCTGTTTGCACCTCCCTAAGGCATACCAAGTAGAAACGCTCTAGAAATGGCGGCTAAACATCCTTTAGAAAATTGAACATGAGGGGAGGATTGATTCCCATGGGGAAGCCAGGGGAGGAGCTTCTCAACCTTCTCATATGAGTTGGGTCTGCTGCATTAACCCCTTCGAACGACGGATGGCTCTAGTCCTCCCCAGGTTGTACTTGCTTGCTATCCTTTACGCTGTCCTCATGATTCCTATGGAATCATTCGGTAGTATTCTGCTCCTCATTTGCTGCATTAAAAGCTTTTCCTTTCCCATACTCAGTTTCGCCTCTTCGCGATGACGCCATTGTCTGTTTCGAAACCCTATGAGGTTCCCGCAAAGCTTCGCGGCCCCTCTCTTCCCATACATATGCTATTCTCTTCCTTCTCTCGTCTCTCTTCCTGAACAAGGCAAACCTTCTCGTTTTCCTTTGTTTGATATGACGTCTCCGTATCAGGTCCAGCCAAGAGAAAGCGTCTCGGTCAGGGCAAATGTGGTTCCTTTCAGTGTGCTCCGTCATTCGTACCTCAAAGGACCCGTCGGCGTCCCTGAGTGTGCCACCGTTTTCCGCTTCTAGTCAGCTGACCAGACTTATAACCCGCCACCGAATGTGTATATAAGAGGGAGATATCCATCAATACGTTTGGGCAAAAACTACTTCCTCAGCATCCCAATTTGGAGAAAGCTTTCCACACATCCATTCTTCCCGGCATCACACACTCCATAGCACACAACGTACACCCCTCGACTCTTCACATCAATCTTGGTCTCCATTAGCAACTGACACCTGAATCCATCTCAAGAACCACTCAAACGAAAGCAGATCACACCATGCCTTCCACCGCTTCAAATCATCCCCAGGCAGTAAAAGCAAAGCCGTTCATTGAAGTATGTACCGTTTGGAATGCCACGCAACGCGCAGGTTGGTTTCAAGAGAAGTATCTTGGGTCCCCATTTGACCTGGTTTTTAAGCAACTTCTTGAATCTTACATACATTTGGATGCATTTTACGAAGGGGCTCGAAATGTCACAGCTTCTTGTTTGTGTATTCAAACAATTTTCGGGAAATGTGGATCGAGATGCTCTGAGCCAAAAGCATCAATTGTTGGCCGAAATGGCTGATATCTTGGTGACATGGGCTTACCACGCGACCAAAGAGGAGTGGGATATGATGTTTCCTGTCGACATTAAGCATCCCGATAAGCCTGCGGCTGACGAGGCGACAAGGTTCAAACAAGCTTGCTGCCAATTACTAAGGTGGCTGCTCCCAGGAAAAGCTGATAAGGAAATTGATAGATACATCAGCGTGCAATTCGGTCGCGACCTCGAGGTGCAGACAAGCTCGATCTTAGGCTCGATCGCAGCGAACCAGCCAAGCGAGACGCGCGATCTCTCGCTTGAGCGGTGCAGTAGTAGGTGGAGTAGTAGTACGTTCGCGTCGTTCATCAGCGGCGCGCGTAGCAGTCAGACTGGGAGCAAGAAGTGGCACGGCAGCAAACTGGTGGGACGTTTGTTCGGTAGGGACGGGGACAGCAGTGGGGGCAAGGGAAGCAGTAGTAGCGGCGTATGATGATCAAGTATGTAGGAGCACATCCAAGTTCACTCATGTTCAACTGAGTTTTACTCCTCCCTTCTTCCACTTGTATTACAATCAGAATCAAAAGTCCAGATGATCAGAGGTGAAAATCCTGCAGACCCGTGTCGTGCGTCGGCGTACTTCAGTAATTTATGAGCCGATTCACTGGACTCCAATTACCCAGTGGCTTGCGCGACAGCGAGGGTTGCCGATGGGTTTGTTACCCGCAGGCGCCGCTGCTGTCTAGCTAGTTGTCTTCGTCCTTCTCTTTCATCTCCTTGACATCCCTAGTACATGAGCCAAGGATCACGGTGGAGAGTCATTGTCTTTACTGGCAAGTCATCCAAGTCTGGCGTAGATAGCGAGCGTTATAGACCCCTCGGGGACTCTTTCCTCTGCGGATGCACAGCAAAACGCGACTAGACAATAAATATAACATCTTGATCCAAATCATATGCGATCCCTTCGACCAAAAGCGAGCGGCGAGCGGGCAGCCAGCCAAAATATCTCGATTCCATATCGTTCATATCCCACTACAGCAGATACGTACAGAGTGAAATCTGATAGATCATTTATCACAGTCTGCCCTTTCTTCGTCCTCACTGTCGCTCTCGCCGTTTCCTCTGTCTTCCGCATTCACACCCACACGCGCCATCTTCTCCAACAGACTAACGACTGGAGACCTCTTGAGCGATTTCGCCGCCTCTGCTCGACCTCCTACTGACCTGGTACCAGGACTGACTAGCAGCCGCTCGGTAGATCCATTGGACAGTCTCGAATTCGGTGTTACGGCGCGTAAGTACTCATTTTGGGGGTTTATGATGGAATTGGACGGTGCCCTCGGTTGAAAGTAAGAGTCTACACCGGTCTCTGTGAACGATTTCGGGCGGGGAGAGTGGAGTGGGGGGCTGGTCGTGTTCTCGTTAAGAGTGTATGGTATGTCCATCGTGGTCGTTGATGGCGTGGGAGTGGTTGGAGAAGTGTCGATCGAATCGGAAAAGGTAGCAGATGATACGGGAGGGGGTAGTGGGCAGACAGCGGAAGCCGTGATCGCTCTTGGTACTCTCGGCGATTTCGTCGCCTTCGCATCGTCAACTCGAGGGATCGAGAAAGTGGCCAACGGCCTGGGTCCCGATCCAGGTTTGACTCGAATTGGCAGTCGGGGTGGCTTCGAGAATGTCGGCATTACGTCCGAGAGATGAGAGAAGGTTCGAGAGTTCGGGAGACCAGGGCGAGGGAGTGGTCGATCTGTACAACGATATCGTTCTTCTTTCATGTTGTTGATAGAGCTAGCGATGTTCGAAAGATAGATGGAAGATGGCGTCGCGGTGTTGGTCGGTACTGGCGATTCTAAAGGCAATGCTAGCGGTATGGCAGGGAGAGTCGTTCTTCTCGGTGGTGGCTCCGGACGTTGCGTGTAATCAAGCTGCGGTACGGCTATTTCAGCCCTACCCGCAGTTTTTTCAACGGAAACGGAGAAAGGAGCGGGAAGAAGAGGGATGGGAAGTGGTCGTGGGGGATTGCTGGAAGCGATGCTCGTTGGAATCGGTAATGGTCTCTGTCTCGGTACCTCCAAAATTGGCAGAAACGAGGCTATATACCCTGTTGTCGCCACTGGTGATGGACCTTGGTAAGCATCATGAGCATGAGGATGATAACCATGCGGATGGACCACATGACGCTGCATTGGCTGCAGTGGAGGTGGTGGGAGTCGAATTGCTTGGTATTCTTGATTCCCCTTCCCGTATGTGTTCGTGTTCATGTCTGTATTTGTTATAGTCGAACACCAAGAAGGAATGATATCCACCTCTTCTTCGGTGAAGATCAGCTCCTGCGGAGTTGAAGGTAGAGGTGGATGTGGAGAGAAAAACGGTGACTGATTCGTCCATGGAGTGGGAGGGAAGTATGACGGCGACGACGGCATTTCGGAGATCGAATAGGGACTGCTTTGGGAGGGATGAACAAATTGCGGACCGGTGTTGGTGTTTTCGGATCGGGACGTAAATAATCGTGCGTCTGCTTGAGGATCATTGTCAGCTGATCGACCCGGATGAGGGGACGGAGGAATGGGTGACGATGGCAACGAGCGATTTAAAAATCTCGACCAAATCGGATGAAAGATCCAAAACGGGATCGAGGCGGAGACTTGAGTTGCAGTTCTTCTAAGTAAATCATGGCAACAGTGAAAACAAGAAGGTTAGTACGCCGCCATTACTGGCACCCGCACCAGAAGTCAAATTCGAACTCACCCCTTTGGCACCGGTCCTTGTCGATCATCTTCTAGACCGACCTCGACTTTAATCTCGAAATCGCATTCCAGCTTTCCGTACTCTTTTCCACCGGCACCATCATCATCTGCCGATAGCCGAATGTTCCGAAATCCATTCGGAATCCGAAAATCAACCAGGAACTCCCGAGACTCCCTTGGTGGTATTATCATATTCAAGCGGGGATCAGTTCGGTGTGAGTAGATCACTTCACACCATTCGAGGGTAGTCATCCCAGAGACGGAGGTCGTGTCTTTCAACGCTCCCCTAAGTCTTCTTGCGAGAGTCAACTTCAGTGGCGTCGTCGGCCTCGACTCGTCCTCATTTCTCACTCGAATGACGACGGTTCCGATTCCACCTTCGAGTCCCCAGCTCCCACGACTGTGGTGGAACCGCATTTCATTTCTCGGATCATTATTCACACTGGAAATCTCGAGAACGAGATATTGGCATGACGAAATTGGTTGCCGAATATCCCTTGGACTTGGTATGAGCTCCCACTCACTCGGTCTCTTCAAGCCCCCTGCAGTTTCGTATCCCGAATCACTTTCTTGTCGGTCTCGCGCATGACTGCCCAACTTCAAAGGAACACGCTGTACATCCATTTGTTTCTTCTCCCATAGTTTATGGTTTCCCCTCTTCGCTCCTTTAGTTTCTCCAGTAAAGAGAGAACTCAAGTTCTCCAACACGACGACCTCACGGACACTCGTCAGTGTTTTGTCACTTCCCTCAACGGAGATAAATATAGACGGGTCGCGAGACTTCAGTTTGACGTCGATGCTCGCTGTTAGTTCATATGTGATCCCTGCCCGAGTCCGATGGGCAACTCTTTGACGAATATTGCTGCCAGTCAAGCTGGTAGCTGGGATTGAGAGTGGATAAGCAGGTAGGCTCGATGGAAGACCGTGAGGGAGTTTGAAAGTGAATCCCAAAGATGACTTCCCGGCGGTTGCTAGATGATAGCCTTCGTTCATAGGTGTCGACGTCGAGGAAGAAAAGG
Organism: Goffeauzyma gilvescens; assembly: GCA_025758705.1. Taxonomy (NCBI): domain Eukaryota; kingdom Fungi; phylum Basidiomycota; class Tremellomycetes; order Filobasidiales; family Filobasidiaceae; genus Goffeauzyma; species Goffeauzyma gilvescens. The sequence goes on from JANGFI010001608.1 coordinate 17,636, forward strand.
AGGTGGGGCCTGGGATTCGGAAGGTTTTGGAAGATGAGATAAGGTCGTGGGAGAGATATTGACAAGGGATGATTATCTCTAAGCACGCGTGCGAAAGACATGTCGATTTCAATTAAAAAGAAACAAAAGGCAAAGGGCATGATATCAGTCGTAGTCACTCGAACTTTCTCCGTCTCAAGTGTATCATTTCAACTCGTCCTTGTAGCAGTCATAAATTAAGGATGTCAGCTCGCCTACCTTCAGTACCTATCAATTCGATCTTGATCTCTCCAATATACCAGTCCCATCCAGTATCAGAAGCGACATCAGCACCAGCTTGTACCCGTTCACGCGGCTGGTGGTCCACGCTCAAGCCTCCCGCTCGTCTAGAAGGCTCCACCGCATCGGACTCAGAAGGCACGGAAATCTCTACATCGATTCTTCCAGTGATAGTAGATCCAGCTAGGAAGGCGACGCCGCTGCTCCCGGTGCTGGTCGCATCCGAGAATGCATCTCTGGCGGATGAAATGTCAACTTGCCCAGAGGGGGATGCTAACGAAGAGATGGGCTCGGGTGGGCGAATAAGGATCGAGACTCTTGGTTCTGTTGGCACGACCGGGGTTGAACGGGGAGAAGAAACACCTGCAGATGAGAGATATGCTTCTTGTTCTTTTGCCCGAATAGCGTTGGGCATTAAGGTTGAAGACGAAGAAGGCTTGGCGCGGGCGTAGGGTAGCTGTGGATATGCTGATTTTGAAGGGGAGGACGAGGCGGAAGACGGAGAAGAAAACGAGGTCGAGGTGAAAGACGAGGAGGATGACGACGTGGAAACAGGGTATGGGGGTCTTGAGAGCATTAATAGCGACGATGAATGTGAGGGATGTTGTTTCTGCAATCGATTTCGTATTTTATGGTTTGATGTTTTCCCTGGTGTTGCTGTCGGAGCCGATGTCGGTGTCCTGTTTGAAGAAGCCGTTCCCGTTCCCGTACCCGTACTCGTACTGGCACTTGTAGGAGTCTTGGTGCCGCTTACCTCTAGGTCAGCGTGGGCGTCGGACGCAGGAGCGTTGCCCCACTTGGTGAAATCGAACGGCATGTTCCGTCGTCTCGTTATCGTGGTCGGTTGCTCCGTTCGATTGTATCTCCCCCTTCACCGACCTCCGGGATCGTCCTATCCAGGTTTTCGCCTCGGAAGTCGGATGGAATCCTTCTCTCACCTCTCGCCCCCCTCTCGGCAGAATGTCGACCGTGTCTCTCTTCGGTTACTTTCTAGTGCTCCGTGTTCGAAGTTCTCGAGGAAATATAAGGTTAGTACCTCATATTTGCTCGTTCCCCGTGCTGTGTTCGTGTCACTTTGTGTATGTGGTTTTGACTTACGAGGATGTCGTGGACATGTATGTGTATGCGCGTGCGTGTAAGATCTTTAATGATTGACGGCTATGACGACCTATAGTGATGAATGACCCCAGTACAGTATCAACCTATGATGACCGCCCCCCCCCTCCCTCTCCTTCTCCCAGAGCCCCACCGGATCAAAGTCCCCTTGCTCTGCCTTTTATCTTGCTCCTATCTTGACTCGTTCTTATCCTCGGCGTGTCATCAAAACAATTGCGGTTAAAAGGACAGTGGGAAGGGGAGTGAAGATGATGCGCAACCTCCCCAGCCCATCAATGACTCCTCTTCTGTGGTTGATTCTCCAGCAAACCTATTCGCCTTGGTATGATGTTGCGACTTCAGTGATTATGATTGGGTGGGTTTCCATGACGGCATTTGGCGATATGACGATTCGACGATCCAAAGATCTACGAGTGGAATTGAATGATCTAGTCTCCGATAGAGTGTGTGAGTGAGAGGAGGTTGCAGGTCTATAAATGTCGAGATATTCAGTATCATGATAAACACGAGGACGACGACGAATGACCCATCCATACCAAACGAGAATACATGTAATCGGATATGGATAAAGACAAAAAATGGAACACAGTGAACTCGCGATGTCCGAATCAAGACTTTCGACAAAGGGACACCAAAAGAAGGAAATAAATGGATGAATTCAATTTGGAAAGGAAAAGGGTTTCTTCGTGTCAAAGGGAACGAAAGGCAAGGGGGACCAGCCCCGCGAGCATGTTTACTCTGACTAAAATCCAGTTCATGTCTTCCTGCCTTCCTGTGTACGTGTGTTAGTGGCTACCTAGTGCTGTACATATGCCGCACGTAGCCAAGTGCCGATGATTTTTTCCTAAGGATACGAATACCGGAACGAAGCGAGGGAAGGGGAGTAAGTGAAAGGAAGATGATGACGAAGGAAGAAAGGAGATGCAAAGAGACATGAAGAGAAAAGAGAAAAAAAAAGGGGAACAACGAGAAAAAGCAAACGGGCCGTGCGTCCGTCCAATAGTGTGTTCGTGCGTGCGTCCGTCTGTCGTGCGTGGAGTCGTCGTTGTCAGCTTGAGATCGGGGAAGTATAGATGTAATGTATGAAAAAAAAAAGGAGGAATGGAATGCTGCGTAGGGTAGGGAAAGTATCGTATAGTCCGTGTCTTTTCGGTTTTCCATTTCCATTTGGTTGTTCGAGTTCGCGTGCTTGTCGGTGGTCGGAGTGGCGGAATGAAGTGAAAAACGCAAGACATGATACCAGAGCGATAGAATAGAAGACCGAGAGTCCCGGCTCGCGACGAATATTCGTTTAAGCAGACGAGATGTACTGCGAAAATTGAAGATTTTCAAGTGCATTGCGAGGGTAGGGGAAAGAAGGACAGTGGAAGAAAGAGAATCAGAGAGCGAGCCAAGAAAGGGGTAAGAGAGTGTTAGTGAATATTTCGTTCGTTTGCGTTGTTATCGCCGTCACTCACCCAAGCACCCAAGGCGGTAATCCCTCCGGACGGATCCATCAACGCATTTGCCTGTTCCACACCCTGCATATCCTTCATGACTCCGAACGGAGCCCATCTCTCCACGAACCACTGTTGCTCAAACCACTTATCCATGCTCGTATGGAAGTTCCAGGTGTCATCTGGCGAACACTGAGCCCCGCCCGCGAAATTGTGGCACGCATACTCGGTCACCCAGAGAGGTTTGTTCGTTTGCGCGTGGAAGTTGGTCACGTAGTCTTGGAAGTTGGAGACGGAGTTGTAGTAATAATGCAGAGGGATGAAGTCGACTTCGGCCCAGCATGAAGGACAGGCGGTTCGGAAATCGTTAATCCATTGAAGGCCAGAAGAGCCAGAGGTGACCGCGGCCATTCCGAGTCGGTAACCTCGAGCTTTCATGGGGGACATGTATTGCTGCCAGTAAGAGACGGCATCCCATGCGTTGACGTTGGCTTGCGCTCCGATGTCGGGTCTGTGAGGCGAAGCCGGGCGAGTGCGGGGTGAGGTGAGGTGGGAAGGGGAGGGGTTTTGGGAAGGCGCGAG
>JANGFI010001609.1:0-21075 GCA_025758705.1 Goffeauzyma gilvescens
GGGGGGGGGGGGGGGGATTGAGGGCGGGAGAGAGAGAGAGGGATGATGGGGTCAGAGGTGGAAATGCCTTTCCAACTATGCTCTTGCACTCACCGGACACGCATGATGAAACTGAGGAAGGGCAAATGATTTCGTCTTCGAGTCAGATTCTGTTCGCACAAAACAAGGGGAAAAAAGATGAAGAGATACTCACTTGATATCCTTCCGATCAATAGCAGCGTACAGCTCGTATGGAGCAGGCAATTTGTCAAAACCTTTGTTCTTCTTCCCTTCTTCCTCCTTAATGTTCACATTTCCTTTCCCAATTTCATCTTTCTTGCCACGCTTTCCAACGATCAAATTGACCCATCTTCCTTGAGCCTCCTTGACAGCCTTCTTCTGTTCGTCTATCTGCGCACCTTTCAAAGCATCTATGACAGCCATCTCACGTTCTATTTCTCGAGACTGACGTTCGAGTTCGAGCGGGACGATCAGAGCTGATTCGGCTTCCAAGTCCGATAGGAAGGGAAGTGGACGTAAAAGGATGGGTGAAGGTGGGAGGGGACTACGATGGGGTACTTCACTCGGTGTAGAATCGGGTATTGACCCAGGGTTGAATCGGTAGGTAGAATCATCTTCGGAGTCCCTTGTCACCTCCTGTGCAGTGGCGATAGCCTCATTGAGAGCCTGGTCTATCATCTCCCCATCGATTTCGATCGATCGATTCCCCCTTCCTTGCGACCACGGTTCAGTATGTTCCTCGCCGGTCACTGACTGCTTTCGAGGTTGTTTGCCAATTCGAGAGCCAGGTTTCGCACGGTAGGAAGATAAGACGACATCGTGGTTCATGATGCGAAAGTCTTGAGTAGCTGGTCTGCAAGTGGTGATCGTTTGGTCGGTTGATAATGTTACCTGCTTACAGGCTAAGCGCGCATGACGTCGCCTGGCAATGCAAGCAAAAGTAATAAAGCTTGAGGATAAAAAGTCTGGATATCTCAAACGTAAGTGTACTTGCTGATGCTAATCAGTAATTACAAGGTGATGCGACCATACCGCCACTTTGGCGTCGTCACAAGAAGTGCTCCATGTGTCTCTCCCCCACCTCTCCTTCCCCCCCCCCGGAACCTGATCTTCGCGCTGATCATCATCAATCGACAAGGCGGATTCCTGTCGGCGGCCGAGCTGCAGGACAAGTCACGTGCTTATCAGATACGTCGCGTAGGAGGATCTGCATAAGTAGACGACTGCTCATTGGTAGGAAACGATCCACGGCACGGCACGTTGTCGGTCGGATGGATGGGAACGGGGGTGGATATCACAGGTTTGCATTTAAGAAAGGTTGTTTGCACACAGTCTCTCTCTTTGGTCCCCTGCCTTATCCATCCCAACAACCAAGCAGAGGCGCTGGGAAATTTCATCCCATACTTTTTGCCACACTCGTCTCATTATGACCATCGAGTTTACAACACCGGAGTTTCGTCCCCGCCCTTCTTCCATCTCCTCTTCCAACTCTTCAATTGACTTTCTACAAGTCTTCTCAAGAGAATCCTTTGTCCCTTCTCGGCCGCCCACAACGCCACAGACAGAGATCGAATTAAGCTACCCTTACCTACCCGACCAGGATATCAAGGTCAAGCTTGCTGTGGATGCTGGACCAGGATGTGGTGGTATCGCATGGCCTTCAGGAGAAGTAATGAGTCAATATTTATGCTGGAAATACCAACAAGATGAGAATTATTTGCGTGGCAAGACCGTGGTCGAACTGGGAAGTGGCACAGGGCTGGTTGGACTTGTCGCGGGGCTGTTAGAGCCACAATGCGAGATATACATCACCGATCAGACGTAAGTCGCTTGGGATCCTCCGTCGGTACCCCTGCACGTTTTTGTGAAATCAATTGATCCGAATCGAAGGCTAACTGTCGCGTTCTGATCTTGCTCCAGTGTACTACTCGACCTTATGCAACGCAACGTCGAACTCAATTTCCCACAAACACAGTCTGATTCCGCAACATCGCCTTCTTCATCAGTATCGCCGTCCACTTATTGCCCGGTAAAAGTGGCCGAGTATGACTGGTCTGCAACTAACATCCCATCAACGCTACCCCAAGCCCCAGATCTCATTCTCGCTGCCGACTGCGTCTATTTCGAACCGGCATTCCCTCTTCTCGTCTCGACACTGTGCAACCTCGCCCCGATCGGGGAAAAGCGAGATATCCTGTTCTGTTGGAAGAAACGGAGGAAGGCAGACATGAGGTTCTTCAAGATGCTACATAAGCATTTCAAAAGTCAGACGGTAAATGACGACCGTCCGGGAGAGAGGGAGAAGTATGAACGAGAAGGGGTGAGGCTGATGCGATTGACGAGGGTTAAATGATAGTTGTAATTCTTGGTTGTTGTGGTTCAGGTTGGATTGGCCCGACTGCGGTCATCATGTGCATATTTCCTATTACATGTTGTTCTCCCATGTTACAATGGACATCACTGGTTCGTAAATTGGACACGATGTTTGTCAACTGTATCGCAGCCTCGTCATTGAAAAAGCTGACAGCAACTGTTGCAAAAGCGGCCACACGGTCGAGGATAATTGCCTCGACCCTGCACCAAAGCCAGAATTTCTCACCGAAGATCAGACGGACCTGCCTTTAAAGCCACCTTTCTGCTCCGTCAGAGGATGGTGTGTAGCTCACAACACGGCTGTTTCAAAGTGATGTAATTTATACAAATGTTCATATGATGATGTCCCTTCTCCATCTGCACCATAGCAAGCCGAGGATCTTCATGATAACCAGTCTGGCCGGTCATATTCTGTACCTCGCATCCTCCTTGACGTGGAACGGACTCCACATACCTCGAGCACCACCCGCCTCGTTAGCCGGACCCAATTCCAATTGCAGATTTTTCAAGTGCTTGAGCTTTGCGCCGCTCGAGTTAAGCAGAAGAGAGGCCTTGTTCGCAACCTCGTTCGCTTCGAGCTTGTTCACACAAATGACTTTATCACGTCCGTTAACTATAGTTGATGTAACAAAGAAGAAGATCGAGAATGTCAGATTTGGATACGTGGAGGATCAAGAAGCTCTCCAAGGGCTGTTTTACGAACCATAGTGGCCTCGCAGAACCGCTGCCTTTCCTTGCTTCACTTTTCGAACCAGAATCTCGACCTCGGGGTTCTCCCTGGCGAGCTCGATCAGTGGTTTGCGGATGAATGCTCTGAAGACCACGGAAAATAATACGAGAAAGAGGTCAGCTATGAACCACTAGGTGCTTGAAGCGAGGGATCTCGAATCGAGATCGCAGACAAGACAATGGTAGCTTCCCTCATCGCAGATCTTGGCCCCTTCACGATGCAGTTCCATTGAAGAGACTGGCATCTCAGTTCTTGTCCGATCAAATTCACTCGTGCACTCACCTGATACCTTTCTGAGCTGGTGCCTCCTCATTGTAATCCACGATTAGTTTCCTCAACGGTGGCAGGAAGTGACCATATCCCGTTACGGGAAGGGTCTTGATGACCTGCTTGCTGGATGATGCGATCGCGTTGTTCATGGTGAAGCTCGACTCGTCCTGTGATCACAGTGCAGACTTTGGGAGGGGGAGAAGGAGGATGCCAACCGGGACGGACTGCGATGGTGACTTAATATACCTACATTTGATAACATCATGTTTTTCAATCGACACACCCTGAGGCCCCCCGGCCATTCAAGGAGGACCTTGTCTCTTGAACGATCTTTTCGGATAAGGCGGGGAATCTCCTAATGGGGGGATATTGTCACTTCCGCGGTGGGACTAAAAATTGGCCGACCGGAACCAATCACCATGAGTTTAATTGCCACGTCATTTATGTCTACTGGCTAGAGGCGCACCTCCCAAACAAACTATTGCCATCAAAACACTCGCGGCTGCTTTGCGTTTCCTTCCCCACTTGCCTCGCTTTCTCACCATGGTTCATGTTGTGTGACCATCCTGGAATATTAAGTATATCCGCGAAGGTCTCACGGAGGACACCTTTGGAACCTCCATTATCAGCTCTCAGGAGATGTCCGATCATTGCACATTGTAAACAAACAATTATCAAAGATTCGGGTCCAAGACAGGTATATCAATTCTTTCGTGAGACCTGATCGTCATAAACAACTACGCGACCTCCAACGACCCGACAGGAAGAGGCGGGACGGTAAGACCGTCGACGTCGACGTCAACGTCAATCCGGTCCCCGGACCGGTGGTCCCTCACTACGCCTCCCCCCCTCTCCAGAACCCCCGGGGCGATCGGCTCCCGTTACTCCATCACATCCCCTTGCTGGTGTGGGCTCCGTAGTCGCGCTCTACAAGTGCAACAGTGCTCGTGCTTTGCATTCCTCAGTTCATCATGGAATCGGATCATTCTCTTCATCAGTACGTCCACCTAGATGGTCGCGACATCGATACCGAGGTCAATGCCCAGGCCCGGTTGTCTTCACCTGAATTTGGACCGATCCACCATTCCGGGCCAGAGCCATTGCAAGAGCAATTCCCAAGTCACCATCCCGTGCACGACCACTTTGAGGATGAGGTAGCACACCAGTCAGAGCAGCCGATGCATGAGGAGCAACCTGTACAGGTTCAAGACCACCATTCGCAGAACCAGCCGCCGCATGACGATCAGGTCCACGCTCCGCATCAGGACCCAACGACCAGTGGCGAGCCTTTGAACATCCTTCTCGACGCCATCGCATCCAATCCATCCTCACATCACCATCATCATGACGAAAGCATAGATCAAGATCCCAGTTCTCCATTCGATGGCCCCGCGGTCTCAGACAGAGGCAGTCATCTTCCGCCCAGTGTCGGCTCCTTCAACTACCATCACACTTCACAACCCATCCCCTCTTCATCATCACAAGTACCTGATCCGCACGTGAATCAGTCAATTCAAGGTCTTCTTGAGGCGTCCGTCATAGTCGGCACCAACTCGAATTCATCATCCGTCACACATGAACACCCCGACCATGCAGCTACGAATGATGCCGAAGAGTATTTTCGAGCCCAGGACGAGCATCATGGGCAGATTGGCATGGAAGAAGACTACACACAGTTCGTACATGGAGAGTACCATCATCCGATGCCATTGCCTGGGAGTACATCTATAGGAGACGATGTGAACGAAGAAGTCCGGGGATTGGATCATGCCGCGAGGTCTTTCGAGCAGCCCGACCACCCGCGAGATGGGCATCCGAGACAGCAAGAAGGGTTTGAGAACAACATGGATCTGATTCCCACACAAAACCTCGTTGAACAGTTTGAGAGGGAGGCAGATGAGACTGTTCAGGCGGTGCCATCAACTGCCGAACTCACCTTCTCCGATTCTCCTAACAAGAAGACCAGCGGAGCTTCGAGTCGTAAGAAGAAGATACCGGGAAGTTCCGCTCCTCGCTCCCGCAAACGAAAGACTAGAAACTCGGATGAAAGAGACGCCGAGGGTATTACGGAAGCTGGCAACGCGGAAGTTGGACTGACAAACGGGGATTCCTCGAAACTCCGCAAGCAACATGGGAGCTCCCGGGAGGTCGACGATGAGGAAGACCCCAAGGTCCCCAAGATATCGAGAATGTTCGCGGCCACAATGGGTCCCAATGGCTCTCGGATCCCGGAGCAGCAGATGAGCTTTTCCACCATCTCGGTTCTCTGTGGATGGGTCGCACAAAAATCATACGGCAAGGAAAAACGGTTCTTATGTCCTCCACCTGTAGTGAGAATGAATGGGAGTGTCTCTGAAACAATCGAAACAATCGCATTACAGATCGTGAATCACGACATTGGCCCCGAGATCCCACTGATCTCCAATTCCCAAGGAGTAAAATTCAATGTGGAAGGGAAAGAGGCAGAGGCTCGAGACTACCTCCGAGATGGTCTCTATTTTCCGGGACTGTATGCGTCAAGAACAGGAAAAGCTCGAACGCTCAAGCTGAAGTTGAATGTGATTCAACCGGGAGGGACAGATACAAGGCCGGAACCGCCTCGACAGGAGGATCGGATAACTGGTCCGTCCGAACGGAAGGATCGAGAAGACGACGTGGACATGTCGATGCTGAACGGTCAAGCCGACGGACAGGGGTCCATGTTCGATGATTTCGGCCGATCAGATCTGGAGGTGAATGGAATGAACATCCTTGATTCAACATCGCTAGGAGGAGACCCTCATCACCCAGAAGCTCACCACCAGGTGCACCCTGACATCGAAGGTATGATCGATCACCACCAGCAGCAAGAAGAATCAGGCGAAGAAGCGCCGGCACCGTCCAACGACATGGTGCAAGACATCTCAACTACGGATACGAGACCCTGGGCTGTTTTCGAAGGCACGCCCATGACTATATTGTCCAAACCCTCAAAAAAGACCTCCAAGACAAGAGGAACACCATCGAGCGCTCTGCAGATTGGGGACCCGATTGCGCTCTGGTCCCGAATCAATTCGCAGTCAATTCGCACAAAATACATGTTCGTGCAGCATGGATCGTTGCTCGGCAAACCCTCGGACTGGTCCGCCTTCGTAATGGACGTTGTCAAGAAAGGACAGCCGCCGGAAAACTGGGAAGGTCCAGTGGATCTCAGCGACGACCCGAATGAGGTCACATACGGCAGTGTCGTCATTCTTCGTGACATACATACCAACTTCCGAACGGAGCCGCTCTTGCTTTGCAAAGTTGAGAATGGGAGATGTAAGCTCACCGATTGGGGACCAGTGTCACAGTTGCAGAAGGTGGCTTTCGCGAAATCGGTCGCTGGCCAAGGTCGGTGGTATCTTCGTGCTCCAGGTCAAGACAGAGAAAAGATCGATGAGGCGACGGGCCAACCGACAAAGCGCATAAGAAAGCGGATTCGAGGGAAGAAGGACACCGTCAACACTGTTATAAAAAAGAGGCTTGCTCCAGCACTCGATCAAGAAGAAAATCTTGAGGATGGTCCGATACTGAAGTTTGTCAAGCCAAAGATTCAGATCGAGGTTATCGATGGTCAAGAGAAACAAACGGAGTTCATGGACGACTTTATATCATGGTCCCTGAGCGGGATTACCGAACATAACTACACCTTCTTTGAAGGAAGGCATGAGGTCGGCGACTTTTCGACAGTCTTCAAGTCGCCTCTGACTCCTGTTCCCACACTGCTTGATATTCCCCTCTATAATCCTCAAGACAACAGCGTCACGATGACGGTTACAGAGTATCTGTACGATGATGACAACGTACACTTCCGAGGCAAACCTCTTCTTTTATACCTCGGCGCCATCGGGCCACTTCGACTGCGAACATACAAGAGTACGGCTCCCCTCCTACACGCACCACCGGATGGAGAATCGGCCGCCGGCATTGCTCTCAACTCATATCCAGCTGTTTCGACTGACGGCTCAGATGATCTACCACCTGAAGCTCGACCGTACAGTTCCATCCCAAGCTCCCAACCGCATACCATTCTTGTCATTCAACTCCCCGCGCCACATGATATGTGGGAGGCAACCCGGATTGAGCGAGATCGATATCAACACAACGAACACCTGAAGATGATACATGAGGAATCCCTAGGTCCTGAGCTTAGAGACTTCATGGACGATACATTTATGGAGCCGAACTTGGAAGAGCTGCAAGTAGAGTTGCAAACATCTCTAGCTAAAATAGCCAAACCTCGAATCAAGCCCAAGCAGGAGGAATCGGATGCGATTGTCCCTGAGGAGGAACAACCTCCGTCGATTGTGGAAGAGTCGCAACCCGAACCACCAGTGCCGGAGCAGCTACAGCAGCCGGTTGAAGATCATTTAGAGGATATATATGTCAATCATGACATGGATCATCAGGACCAGCACGATCCGCGCCATCCCGAGGACCCACAACGCTTTCTGGAAGAGGCGTATGCCAACATGGAAGCCTTCGGTAACGATCCCGGACATGGAAGCATCCTCGACCCGGTTTTGCAGGACTTCCAGCCTGACGTCTCAGAGGATGTGCACCAACTGTTCGCGCATGCAGCACTTCAGGCGGCAGAGGCAGCCGCTGCCAGTGGTGAAGACCATCTGATCGACCCGGACTCAATTTTATCGGCAGCGGAGGCCACTTCGGAGCCAACCGAACATGAGATTGCGTCGATGGTCGGTGAACACCAGGATGACTCGCATCTCAACCAACATCTGGGACAACCCCCTCATCTTGATATGACACTTGACCATATCGAACAATCGTCGTCTTCCATCACCAAGCAAAAGGGCAAAAGGGGCCGTAAGCCTAAATCTGTCTCCCATGTTACACCACGAGTTCCGAAACCTCCGAAACCCAGGAGCGAGCGAAAACCTCGAGCTCCTATCGTTCGCCCGCAATTAGCGGCCAACCCAATGGTCGATCTGGAACCGCCGCTCGTCCAAATCTCCAAAAAGCCATTCGCAGGGCAGCTCTATGCCCAAGGCCATGCGCCTAGAGATACAGCGTTGGGCCACTCCAGCTTGCCGTTGTTGTTCCTGAGGCAAAGTGATGGTACTGGGTACCACACCGGCAAGAATGTCGTCATCGAGAGGTTGTATCCCGACACAGAGAATGAGACATGGGGTGAGTCCAAAAGTGCGGGCTGGGTACGAGAAAGCGTTGCTAATCTTCATATATAAATTCAATCAGATATACGGGTCGTGTAACCTGCAAACAACCAATTCACTCCGGCTATCGATAAACATCATCAAAGAGATCGGAATCATTGTGTTCTCCGTCAGATGAATGCTGGTCTTCACATAGACGGACCCAACGACCCAAAAGCACATCATTACCGACGGTCATTCGGTTTATACTACTACGTGTTGGAAGTCATATCCTCATTCGCCCCCTCTCCATGGGTGATTCTCCTCTTTCTGTTGCGCGCCTCTACGGATATGTCAGGCGAACGAATCGGCTTCGCATGACGTACTTCCACATGGAGATATGCTTTAAATGCACGCTATCGCGACGGAGGTCGCGAGCATGATTACACAAGATTATGTCATGCCAATCACATTCATCATACTACCCTGTGTCAGGGTCGCTGTTACTCTTCGATCCTTTGGCGCCCCGACAAAAGCAGATCATTGATTTTCGCGAAGCGCCGAATTAAATACATTATGGGTGAGGTAAGTCAAACTAGATTCAGGATCTCCAAACGGATTGAGGATACCTTTGCAACGTCGCATGTACCCCCACCCTCCCATCCAATATGCCACCATAGGCACATGAAAGATGGCCATGGTTGGGCCACTGTGGACATGAAGATTATTTCCGAGATTGCCATCGATCAAAGCACGTAATTCGGTTCCTTTTTATACAACTATGGTCTACGCCTAATCAAGTCGACTCAAGAACAGGCTGACTGGCATAGAAACTTTATATCATTTACATCTCTGGCAAAGTAATCCTGTGCAGCTGTTCTGGACCCAGGCACAAGGCTTGCGCCCAAGCCCTGTAGAAATAGTTCAGGAGGGAACACTGCATTTGCTAGATTTACGGAAATGAGCTAAACTGCAAATGAAACATGCTAAATCCCTGCTTGTTTTCGCCAGTGATGAGCGACGTTCACAACGAGTTTTTGCGTTTATGCCATAGAGTCGATATGGTAAAATGTGATGGTGCGGGGGGGGGGACATCACGATGAGAAGAGAAGAAGACGGTGACGTTGTTGTCGTCGATACGGAGCAGGACATGGGCGTCATTGACAGAAATATGCACGAGGTGGTGGCGCCCTCGATGAGGAGTGACGCCTTGTCACAACTTCAGGCCGTAACAAACCTATAATCCATCCATGAAAAATCTCTTCTACCGAATCCGCCCAATTCTTCTTCAGTACCTGGTGGGTTCGCAAGGAGAACCCCTCTCTGCTGGCTCATTTTCGACACAGAATCTCAGCCGCAAACGAATACCGGTCATCCCAAACCTCACGTTCTCCCACGCAACAAACCGCTGTGGGGATGAGCGGAAGGTCCCACATTACCCTATGGTGCACATTCAATCGCTAATCTGGAAAAGAAAGATCATCTTTCTCACCTCTCGGTCCTTTGCCTCTTGGACCCTTTCTCTACATTCAATCATGAAACAGAATGGGATATAATTGAGCGAAGCAAGTTGTTCCCAGCTTCAGCAAGGCGGGTGAAAAGTCATAAACTCCCTGTTGAAATCAGACCTACAATCCAAACGATCTTTCGTTTTTACTACGATCTCGCAATCAGACCACAAGGAGAATTGCAAGTTGCAACCTTGCGTCTAAGCAATAGATGCGGCAAATATTGTGCAACACTCACTGACAGCCGGTAAGGCAGCGCGTGAACGTGCTCCAACCGCAGTCTTTCAGAATGACTCCTCCGGCGTCAACTTTGACATTTGCGACGACCACTCCGGCAGCGAAACGACTGATGGTGTATTAAGAACGAGCCGATTTGCCTGGACATTTGTGAAACAGCGAATCTGTCCTCCAACTTGCTCCCCGGTTGATAACGATCTCACGCCTTCCCGCTACTTCGGTAACTTTGACTTCGCCTGATTCCACTGCAAAACTGTAGGCTTTTGTCTCTGTGACTGCAGGAATTTTGGCGTTTGCGTCTAATCACTTCTTAAAATCCATACCCCTCCCACGAGTTCGTGGACCGTCGTGGGATGCGCTTTTTGGCCTCAAATCTTGAAAAACCGAGGCGCCTGAAAAGGATTCTCGCCACGCTTGCGAATACTCTGGAAGGTGTTTCAGTTAAGACCTGGGAGCAAATAAATTCTTGCCTTCCAGAATTTAAGCGTCTGACAGGAAAAATCACTCAACAGTGTTCTTGCCCCGAACACATGCGTTAGAGGTGGCGATGCCGCTTTCTCTGAAAGCTCATACAAAGGTTTTTCCGAGGGTATCCATGTTGACCCCCCCCCTTCCCTACCTTGACAGGAGACACATAGGGGAATGACCAGAATGGGCATCTGCACAAATATTAAGAGCAGACACGCTGAAGATAAAACATGTAAGAGCTAATGCAAACAAGTCATACTTTCAGAACACGCGAAAGACGCAGGATGCTGAATAAATATGACAAGAATGAAGACAAAAACAAGGGGGAACCGCATTTTGATGGGTGCAGACTAACACGAAAGCCACTATAAAAGCACGAGTAGTGATTATGATCGCTGCTGCGGCAATCGCGCCCTTACGATATTGTTTTGTTGCGATCATTTGCCACACCTCTGTGCACCTGTTACGACGGGTATGTGATGTCTTGTCAACCATATCTGCCAGCTCCGAGCCAATGAAGAGGTCGATCCACGAGAGCACTAATTAATTACGCATATATCACCTGCGGCCACTTGCAGGATGTGTGCATGAAGTCCGCCTTTTTTGATATCGCTGCCCGCTTTCTTGTCGCCCGACACTTAACATGAAGCTAGCGTCTCATCAAGAACTGATCAGTGCATTGCATCTTGCCTGCGCCAAGTGCACTCCGAACTGCCCCACACCATTACGTCGAAGCGCTAAGAGTCGATATGACTAACCCTGAGCGCTGGCGCATGATCGTTCTGGTGCAACGGGAAATCCGAGCCCTGTATGGGGTGCACCACTTACTGAACTAGGAGCTGCAATGATGAAAACATCTGTAACGCTTCAACAGGTCAAGTTACTTAGGATCCCGTTAATATTCTGAATTTGAGAGCTGAGTTGGAAAAACCCTTTTTTATTGGTGTTGTCAACGAGGGTAGGAATTAGCATTCCCATTTCAACATCCAACTTCGTCCTCAACGGCTAAGATCAAAAGTGGTCAAATTCCATTTGGCATCGAGCGTAATGAAGATCATACCTCCTGCAACGTCTCAGTGTTAATATTCTGCAGACTACTACTTGGAACAAAGAGGGTAGTCTTCCGATTAAAACTGGAGAGCGCACTTTGACAGTCAGGCTGTTCTGCTCCTCGTCAATATGTAGCTGACACCGTTAGGCAGTATATTATCTGTTCAATCAGTAGCATTTGCATATGCAACTATCTTTTCAGCGGGGTATTAAGCTGTTTCCCATTTGTTTAGGTTGGCATCCTTTGTTGTCCTCAAGAGCTCCGGCTACTCTTGGTCTTAGAGTAATAATTTGCTGCTTGTCACATAGGAATTTCACACCGCTGTCAACGCGCCAATGAGATTTCGGAGGTCTGTTCTAGATGTCTAAAGCTTCACGTCAAAATCTCAGCATGCAGCTGAAAGGCTAAATCACTTCTTATGTGTGTTTGGAACTTTTAGGCAGGGCTAAGGCATCAAAGTTCAACACAGCTAGCCGACGTTAATCTGAATCAAATGCAACCGATCGCATCGCCGTTAGAACTTTTCTTGAGCCTATTTGTTTACCATTCTATCGGGCGTTGCATATTGTCTATCACGGGACCAAACGTTAAAAAAGAAAAGAGTGTCCCGTCAATATTTGATAACAAACTTAGTAAAGTGGGATATAATGAAGTGCGGCCAGAACGAGAAGCAAGTGGCTTGTATGATCAGCCCAAAGTGCAGGAAGAATGGTCCTATTAAACTTATGCGTTGCCTGATCGTTCTCCTCAAGCTACTATTCGCCCTTGGGTAGATCAAAATCCGGGGGGTCTAAATCCAGCACAAAGGAACGCCAATGGATTGTTTTATGGGCTATATGCTTACACCATGGAGAGAGTTCCAATACTAACAGCGAACGGAAAGAGGGGAGGCGGGAATAAACCAGACAGCCAATGCGGTGAATCATGGTGTGATGGGACAAACAAAGATTCGATTCGCTGCCCCACGGGTGATGAATGTCTCCCCATTCACAATATGTGTATAAGCATTACCGACAAGTCAGCATTTCTAAATCAGCATGACGGAAATTTATTGACCTTCTGGACAAAAGATTGGGCATACATGTGCACTTCTCTTACATCTTCTAGATCTCGTCCAACAGGTTCCGGACAGTATGTTGAGGTGATGTGCAACCGAGTTCATAATTCAGCCCGGATGATTTATCTAGGTAAAGTATGAGGATTTTGTTTGTCCTTCTCTCCCCACACAAATTTAAAAGAATATGGGATTAGGCGCACAATCAATGCTAACTGTGAGTGAAAGAATCTTCATGGAATGTGTAGCACAGTGATTGCGGCGGAGGAATTGGCTTTCACTGCGTTGTAAGCCTTTATCCGACTCCACTTTGTCCGTATCCCTCCGTAAATGGACCTGAACTTTTGACAAAGCAATATCTAATAAACAATGCTGGCCATCCTTGCGTAAAGACAAGATGCTCTGAATGATATATTTTGACAATACACATCATCAGATAGGGGAGAAGGGAAGAAGACAGGAGAATGACAACGAAGGCGGACGGCAAATGAGCAGCAAACCCAAGATCTGGCTTATGCCCTCCCTCTCCATTGATCTTTCGCCCACTGTGTTTCTTGCGGTACTTGTTTGTACAATAGACGGAACCCTTTCCACAGTCAAGCGAGACGTGCCGCATTATCGTTGAAATTAGTTAGGTATCATACGCCAGCAGGATAGTAGGGAATGTCGCAAGTGAGCAATTACGTCTGTGTTCCATCTTCCTATGTTTTCCTCACGATTACACTGGCATTGTTTTCCACACTTTTCCTCGCTGCCCTTTTGACTTGATCCCATCTGTGTCGATGGAGGTTGTGCACGTTATGCATTTCTGGGATTTCAATCTGTGCGAGTCAGGCAGTGTGTCTTGAAAATGGCGGGGCATGACCCGAAACAAAGGAAGGTGAGCTCCAGGGAGGATTCACCTGCATTGAGAACACTGGCAGAGGCGAAATCGGAAGCTGGGACTGGGCTGAGCATTCTGGATATTAGACTTTTTGATACACTTCGATAGTTGGGATGTATGTGATCCATATGGGGAATTTGGCTACTCATACACCGTAGCAAGAGCCAACGAAACTGGTAGCAAACAGCGCAAAGGAGCACTCTTATATTGTATTTCATTCCGGCTAAGAGGTAGGGTGGGGAGGGATGCCCTGTCTCACCCTCAACTATGGCATGGGATGACAGGAACGAATTACCCCTGGTACAGATTCCTCTTCCTTTCATTCTACCCCATATCTAATCCTTTTTCCCCCTCGAAATCCAGCGGTCTTATGCGTCCCAATTCTGGGGTCTGAGAAGCATCCTTCTTCTCATTTCCCAAAAGCTGCCCTCGAAATGCGCGAGGACTTGTGCGTGTACTCCTACTTCAGATCTTATTTTCAGGTGCGGAGACGAAGGCGTATTCCATGTGCACTCCACCCTTTTTCCAGTGGCCAAGCCCCCGTGTTTTTACCTTTTACTCTGATAATAACAGTGCTTACTTCTTTGCATTTTTGAAATGGACAGATTTGATGCACTCGTTATAGCTCTTGGGTCACCTTTTACATCCTACGCCTCACCACCGTACACTGCGGGAGAGTCTCGCCAAAGCCCGGTTGAATCCACGCACTTCCACCCGACTCAACGTCCTTGTCTCTATCCTTTAGGCCTTGGCTTTCCATCAGTAGGTCAGCTCAAAGAATTATCTTGGGGCCAAAAGATCGTGTTCAGGGGCGATCACACAGCACGCATTGCTACGCCCCACACTATGGGAACTCAAATTTACTCTCGTTCGGGTGGTTCTATTCGACTGAAGTTGATGCAACAGAATATGGTGGAACCAAAGCACCAGGATCAACAGGTTCTTCTGAACTCAGACGGAAAGGCTGGTTCTTGGGAATGCATGCAGGGACAAGCAATCCAGGAACAAAGGGGATACGGATCTGGTGAACGGTGGTGCTTATGTACGCGGTGTCAGCTGCCGCATGTAGACACTTTCTCTCCCCTTCGCCTGCTTCCCCCTACTCCATCAGGAATTGGCACATCAGACAAGTCGACTGCGTAGTAGACAATCATTGACTCGAACTTGGTCCATTGTCCCGGACTGACACCATTCTCTCCCTGTCACCCTTTTTGTCTCAATCACATTTCCAACAATCACCACACTCAGCGCTAGCGTACATCCCGAGCCGGACAATTGCGATTGATCGAGTCCTTCCTGCGGTTTCTCATTTTGAAAGGTAGCTGTTAGCAACGGGAGGTTTGCTCGAGTGGATTGAATTGACCTAGCACGCCTCAAGAATGTGGATAAGCAGATGAAAGGGGATATGGGGCGTGTCCATCCCGCGCATCAATCAGTCGCCACCCCAATATATCCAGTGGGCGTGTTTGGGTCCTGTTTCCATGCGCGGGACAAGTGCGCGAGGATCAACAGGCGCCAGTTGGCGGAAAAAGCTAGGAAGTCGGAATCGTGAGCCTTCCTGGGTTTTGAATAGGAGCCGTAGGCTGCCATGAATAGTTAAAACAGAGATGGTGATCATTCATACTATGGGTTTATGTGTTGAGACCATATTTGCTTTTCATGCACCATTGATTCGTAACAATCCCGTCTCCGAGACATAGTGATCACGAGAAAGGAAGATTGGAAAGGACAGCGACCGAGCCATAACCAGAAATGCCGGCATCCTCCATGATTGTTGAAGACGTCGGTTGCATCATATACTGACCTTCACACTGCAAGCAAACTCTTCCCTTTGACCTTTGCCTAATCCACCACCGGCTTGGCGGATTTGAGTCCACCGCAGAAGAGCATATGGGCGGAAGCCTCGGCTGGCAGGAGGATGGTCACGAGTCTCCAAAACCTCGCCTGTGATGGAGGTGACTGGTGATTTGAAAAAAAATGTGTCCATGTATGTGTGAGTGTGGAGGGTGTAACGCATAGCATCGGTGACGATATTCGATACTACACTGCGCTCCATTGGTTGATGTTCAACCCGGTCCATCCCACCAAGTCGCAAATTGCAACGACACCACTTCGAGCCAGGCGGTACATTTTTCTTGTATTCAGAGCATGCTACTGTCATTGCCTTGCTCTTTACCCCCAGGGATGATCCAGTTCCACTGCGAGCTGAATTTCATTTATCAAGCACCTCTTTCACAGTGATCAAGTATTTATTTCCCGGTTTCGCCCTTTCTCAAACCGGCCATGGCAAAAATGCACGCGAGCGACGTTTGGCGCAAAACAAAGCTGGTTGCAATCCAAGGGTCAATTCGGCGCAAGGGGGCCTTGATCGGGTTCAGTGGGTGAGAATAGGCGTCACCGACCAAGCGAATAAGAGGCACCAGGCCGAGGAAAAGAAAAGTGCGCTGACCAACATACCCGCAAATGATATATCAGCCGATCGCCTTCACTTGGGAGGTCGGCAAAGAGAACACCAATGAGGAAGAGATGGAGGGCAATATACTTCGAATGATCATTCCGTCGGCCCATCTATGCTATCCTACATCTGGATGAAGAGAAACTATGGTTGATGAGCACCCCCCTCCCCTCCTCTGCCCCAAGGACCAAATTGTAACATTGACGAACGAGACCGGGTATGAATGCCACAGGATAGATAACTAGACATTGAAACCACTGGCTGTATCGACACCAAACCCCCGCTTGAGCTACACCTACACAAAAGGGTGTTTGATGAAAAGGCGTGATGAATCGATGAAGCTAGGTATCATGTATAAGATGGCGGGCGAATCCTTAATCATGCGGATAAAGAACAATACCTGCCTGACTACTCCACAACTTCCCGTCGTACTGCTCCTCTACGGGTTTTCAATGGATCTCCCAAGAAGGAGCACGGTGCTACCACTACACAGGTGGATTATAAGTTAGATCCAGTGCTGCGTTCCACCAGTCAATCAACAAGAACTCACAAAGGTTTCGTCGCGGTAAGGGACAACCACAGGCAAACCGGCTCTCGCGCGCTTTGTCTTCTCGGCTTGCCATTTCTCGAACCTGAACATCAGACATCAGTCTCATGCTAAGAAGTGACCTCCAAAGGTTTCCCTAGACTCACCATTTCCTCATCTTGCCTCGACTGGGTTTTACGAAGAGAAGGCAAACAAGGTCAGCCAATTCTCCGCAAAAGACAGTTATGGGTCAAACCTACCTGCGCTCGTTTCCCACGTTGACAGTCGCAATCATCTTAACATCGGGTCCAGGTATGGACAAGGCAAAGCAGGTGAGCTCGAAAAAACTCGAGTGCTCGGAGTATGGTACACCTATCGAGATGTTTGACGGGATATAAGCGCAATAAGTTTCGAAGATGCTGACCGTCTTGACTCACCGAACATCATGAACTTTTCGGACGACCCTCTCATGGGTCGTAAGTAAGCAGAAGTGAAGGTGCGCTTTTGATCTCGTCGAATGACGGTGTTGACATCGGGAAGCATATCCGTACCAGCTGGTGGCGAATATCTGATCAAACAATAGAAGTCAGCCTGGAGAAAAGGGAAATGGGAGGTTACTTCTACTGACGTCCATCCTGTGGGGCGAAGAGCGAGAACCCGACCAAAGTGATCTTTCAGTTTGTGTAGGTATGGTTCCAAACGATCGCGCTGGATGGTTTGTAATGGTACCAAATGAACCGATGCCTGAGAATACCGGGCGTAAGAACTTTGTTTTAGCTCGGCTCGAACCGTCACACACGAACTAGACTGGCACTTACCTCTACTGGATCCTCGGTTAGCATTGAGTGCAGCTCAGGGTCGATCTGGCACATGAGGATGGACCTTTTCCGGGGGTCACAATAAATCTTGGATTCCAAAGCTCGGGCCACGCCTATAGGGGTTTCAGAAGATCAGAAACAAACATAGTATCGATGTTGAATATACTGACGCACCCTTGACGATCCTCTCCTTGCCAATTGAGTAAGTGCTGTCAAAGTATAAAAATTTCAGTTTAGGCCTAGTTGTGCGAAAAATTCTACATACCCCATCACGACGAGTGTTCGCTTTCTCGGCGCTGACTTCTCTTCGCCACCCTCCGCCTTGACTTGCTCGTCATCATTGACAAGCCAGTTTGCCAATAGCTCCCTGCCGCGGTCATCGATATTTGCGTCCGTCTGACCAGTCAAGTAAGGCTTTACGTCTTCATCCTCCCCCACTCCGACCTCGGTCTTGACATCGGAAGTTGAAGGAAGAGGTGCCTTCACTCTTAGAACGGTGCGTCGCACCAAATCAGCGCATGCGTCAATGACCAGTGGCTGGGGTGGGAAGCAGTACTGCGGGTTGAGGTACGTCGTATCGAGATAACAAGTATCAATCTTTTTACTAACGATAGCAGGATGTAAGACATGTTTCGGACATCTAGAAATCCGGGATAAGAGAAAAGAGGCGAGTCTGTCAGCCAACGAGTTTCTTCACAACCCCGTTTGGGAGTTCCCTCTTCGGCGCCACATGCTTTCTTTTCTGCTCACGCTCGAAAGTCTCCGCAATGTAGATATCGCCACACTCGTGGGCTTCCCACATAAGGACTTTTTATGTCTGAATCGCCGGCATTAACGGTCTGCCGCCCTTCAAACAGAAACAAGCTTGATCCAGGACCTGATAAAACAAAAATTAGAGAATTATTGACAACATTTCTTCACGACCATCACGCAGTCTCACAGTGGTTGGCTTTGATGACGGTGACCTTGACACCATTTGTACCGGGAAGTTCATAAGGCATATCCCAGGGCAAACCGTGCTGCAAACAAACGTGAACAATTTAGCTGAGGGCATACCAAATGACTGTCATACACACGAACTCACAACGTATTCCGGTTTTACGCCGAGCATCAATTTGATCAAATTTGCCGTCGTTTCTGTTTTATGAACATCCAATCAGCTGAATTCGGGTTGGGGATTAAGACGATGCGACGAACCGGAACAGTATATTGGCCCATTTTTCCAACTTCCGGACAGATTGGTATAATGATCCGAATGTGCGTGCCTGGAAAAAGGTGAAGAATTGCAGGGGTCAACATGTATCCGCCGTTCGGCCTAACCGGATGTACAGAACTATAGATCTCACGTCAGAAAGTATGCCTTCACCCCGGGAATACTACCATAACGGAAGGCATCGACAGCAATTGGCATGCCAGTTAGGACCTGTTGGAAGAGGCATTTATGAACGAAATGTCAGCCTATTGTGAAAGGAGTTTTTCACGCACTCGGCTGAGTTTTAAGATCCAGTTCTCACCTTGTAAAACGGTGCCTTTCTTCTGCCCACTGTCCTCTTACCATCCCTTTTCAAATCAATTTCCGCCAGCTTCCACTGAGCGTCTTCTTTGTGGCTAGACATGAGGACTGAGAACGCATTTGCTCCCTTGGCCGCAGTCTCGGCCTTTTGATTGGGATTTTCGTCAGAATTGACTCGCTGTCGTTGAGGGACTGGAATACAGTAGGAGGAGATCGGTTGTTGGCCTTTCTTATTCTTGTCGACCACCGGGACAGATTTCACAAAGGTGGTAGTATTTGTGATAGCCTTGACCCCCACATGCGCTTTTTCCGACGGATCGACTTTTTCATTTTTAGATTCGGAATCGCTTTCGTCAGGCTCGCAAGGTGCTGATCTACTCCATGTACTGTCCAAACATGTGTTGACGTGCATTCTCTTTTTCTATTCAGATAGTGATGATTCAGTCAGCTTGACTCGCATTGTAATGAGAGAAAGATATAGCTCACATCATCGCTCAGCGCCACAAAAGTCTTTCCGCAAACAGGGCAGGCGTCCTCGGTTGAAGGGTCCTCCCTTTCGGATTCTTCATCGTCACCATCATCTACCATCTTGTTTCGCATCCTGAACCCCTTGCTTTTGCGCTTTTTCCCACTGGTCGTTGGATTGAGAGCGTCAATCTTGCTCTCCTCGAGTGATTCACTCCCCGAATCGTTGTCAACGCTTATCAGCGTATCTTCCTCTCCGTATTTATTCTGTAACCCTTCCATGTTTGTATTTGCACGCTGAACTGATTTGAGCCCACTCCTCAGTTTACTGCCATTGTCATCTTCTGGACCCATCTCGAATGCGCCCAATTCCTCAACCAGTTGATCTTCGTCCGGGTCGTCCATACCCATGCCTTCTTCTTGATCTTCCGCCCAGTTACCTTCTCCGTCGCCGGTCAGATCGATGGTACCATTTGCTGGTTCACTTGGTGGGCGGAAAACGATCTCAGGTTTTGCATTGAGAGACGTGTTGGACGACCGGCACGAAGGGGACAGATGTTGGGCGAGAAGATGGTTTTGTTGAAGACCGTCTTCCATCATGTCATCATTGGAGCGAGATCGCGATCTCGATGGGATCGGCTGAGTGCTTGGTTTTCCAGTCGTGACGTGGGCTCCTGCAGGGGATGGCATTGTCGCCGTAATCTCGGCATCATTTTCACTTTCCTCCTGCTCCTCGTCCTCACTGTCGATAACGATCACAGCATCGTCCGCAGTCTTTCCCAGTCGACGTGACGTCCGCAGTCTTAATTTTCCCTTATCATCGTTGATATCGGCATCCCCATCACGAATTGGATCGCGCCTTAGTCGTTTGGAAGAAGGAATGGGGGAGGATGCAGAGGAGGAAGTCTGTTTCCCGAAGAAGTGGAGCAAAGTCGAGGATTGTGTAGATGGTGAATCAGCCACACCGACGCCCCTGTTCTTGCCCCTTGCGCTCGAAGCAGATGCTGGTGGCATGATGAAGCTATCAAATCAAAGCAGGCAAGAAGGCCAAGCAGAGTGATGGGTGGGAGGGGGGTTGCGGACTGTAGTAGCTTGCGAGACAACGATAGCAAAAGATCGATCTCTGATTCACGCTGATAAGTCGGATGTCGCGCCTTGTTTCTCCATTTTCGGTAAAGTACGAGCCCCTTGTTTTCCTGTTTTGGTCAAAAGTATTCCATTCTTGCTTCCATATGGCAGTGACATGTCTTTTGTGCCATCCATCATTCCTGTTCATGTCTTTCTGTTGGCTGCCCGAGTGAGTAGGATGTGCCCTTTCCCCCCCCCCAACGTCCAATCGTCTCTCTATGTCGATCGCGCCGCCCGATCTCATGCTTACTTTCTCGCTTGGGGGGTAACACCAACACATGACCGTGTTCCCGTCCCTCTATTACGTCATCATCCCGGCTGCGATCTCCCTCTCATACACAAAGGGGGAGCTCCGAAGTATTCGATGGTCGGGGGGGGGGGGGGGGGGGGGGGGGGGGGGGGTCCCGGGGGGGGCACCCCCCCGCACATTGGGAACAACACCGTGGCACCTTTGGTTAACC
>JANGFI010001610.1:0-21105 GCA_025758705.1 Goffeauzyma gilvescens
CCCCCCCCCTCTCCTCCTCCCTTCTGCGCTTCCGAGCACGTTATGAGATTCTGTTCGGTTACCTAAATTGGTGCACCTTGAGACCTGATGACACCAGGTGTTGCGCTCCAGACACTTCACCGCGGGCTGCGAGCGCGTCAACCGATCATTGACTGATACTTTACCGCTTGCATTCTTCTTGACTGTCTATCGCTCGTATGACATCTCGCCGAAGCATGAGCTCAGTATAAGCGCATTCTTTAGTCAGTCTTCTTATTGCCTTGACGTCCTTGCGAAATGGTTGATGAGGGCCGAACATAAATATCATCCAAGAGCCCCCCCCCCCCTCCCACATCGGTCTCCATCTGAATTCTCATCAATATTCCAAACTCACTTCTCCCTCCGAAGCCTCTACCCGATCCCAAATCCGATACGGAGCCCAATAATCAATTATGGACGACTTCACAGGTTCATCTCCCTGGGCCACAGTGTCACCGACTACATCACCTAAACGGTCTCTCGAGGAAGGGCCCGTATGGGGGATTCCCTCTGGATCAGCTTTCGAAGAGGAAACGGAAGCTGCAGCTGAAGTAGAGGCAAAGGTAGAGAAGACGGGTATGGAAGGGGATATAGAAGATCTGTCGGACGTGGATATAGGGTCATCAAACAGTCTTGATGAAGAAATTGATGAAGGCGAAGCCGGACTCCATGGTGGTCAAGCAGAAGCAACAGGGTCTACACATTTAACCACATCTGTCACCGATAATGAGATCGAAGAAGAGATAGCTGGCCCCTTATCCTCACCAGCATCACCATCATCACCATCATCACCAACAGCAGCTTCAACACAGGTCGCAACATCACCCGTTCCTCCAATCGCCGAGCTCGAGCCCATTGACGAAGACTTCGACGACGATTTTGGAGATTTTGACGCCTCTCCCTCTACCGCATTCGACGCGAACGTAATGGGTGATGATGCCGGGTTCGGATTTGGGGCTTTTGATGCTGATCCCGAAGAAGAGGATGGGGATGGAGGTTTCAACGCCAGTGGTGATGGTGATGGTGAAGGGTTTACAAAGGAGCCCAATGATATCTGGGCAGAACCAGTTGTGAGTTTTCGTTCTGGATTCCATCGGTATCCTCGATATCCTCGATATTTTCGATGTAACAATTAAGCGTGAAGTGTAAATTTACAGCCAAAAAAACGCATGCACCCAAACTGACCCCAAAACATTCGGACATCTGTAGAAACCACTCGTCCTTCGCCCATTTCCATCACCTCCCGACCTCCTCGCACGAATCACCGAGGTTCTTCAACCGATTCTTGATGCTCGGCAAGATTTTGGAGATGTAGATGTAGAATCATTGACGACGGATGAGCCTGTACGGCAGGTGGGAGGTCTTTCACAATTATTGACGACTGAGTCGAGGTCAGTACTTTCTTTTCCGTTTTTAGCCGGTGTCCAGAACGAGAACCGATCCAGAACCGACTGGCTGACTGATTTGATGTATTGCGCTGCGATCCTTTGAAATTAGCCGCACAACCTATGCTGAGCTTACGACTTTACCAGCTCTGCGACCACTGGATTGGACGAGGTCGAGGGTGAGGAGGGAACATCTGATCTCGTTAGGTATCCCCGTTAACCTAGATGAGGTGAGCTTCCTCAACGTTCCTCCCGATTGGCCGCATGCCTGTACTAACGAATATTTCTATAATACTATTTGTGAAATGTCCAATTGACAGGTCGGGATGGCGCGTGCATCCACTCTTCCCCCACTCAACATCACCACCAACAAAAGCGGTCTCGTTCCTCGTCCGTCATCGGCAGCATCCGATAGCCATTCCGCACACGGATATTCCCATCATGCCGGACAGCATCCGAATAGATCCGCAAGTGCTGGTCCAGGCCCAAGCAGCTTGGCTCAACAACAGCAAAGGCGTCAGGGAACTAGGAATGAGGAGAAGGATTTGGGTGTAAAACCGGAATTTAATGCAGAGAAGGCGACGAGGCTGTTAGGGTATCGTGAAGGTGAGAGGGTTGGACGACGTGATCCTACTTTTTTGACTAGTGCTGATATTACCTCCTACTGTTAGACCAACTCTCACTCGTTCCCCCGAAATACCTAGCGAGGATGCAGGAAGATCTCGTGGAAGCTTGTTCAAGTGCGGCGAGTCTTGTTGCTTATTTGAGGCAGATCAAAGAAATTAGATTAGAGGTTAATAAGCGGAAGTGAGTATTGTCCACATCATCGTTCCTCCGCCTGAATCCCCTCACGCCTCAAAAACAAAACAGTCCAGCACTTGTCGATCCACTCATTCTGACCGTTGAATTTTACCTTGCCTAACTTCCTGATCTCTCCTCTCTCATTCTTTCTCTGACAGGAACGACCAAATCGCCGAACTGATCTCCAAAGCCCAACGTCTAAAAACGACCGAAGTCTCCCAAAGTAGCGGAGGTTTATTCCGTAAAAACTCAACATCGATCAAAAGGAACAGTCAGTCCGGATCAAGTACACCAAATAGAGTTTCGAGTCCGCGGATGTATCAATCATGAATTCGATGTCCAAGATGAGATTTCTTGACTTGGTACGAACATTGGCATTGTACCTATTTTGATGGAAATGCATAGTACAGAAAACGACAAAGCCGTGCTGTTCTCTGCATCAGCTTTCTAAAGATTCCTTGTCTACTCAAAAGCCTCGGATCCGTTTCAAGTCGAAGCCTTGAACCTTTCGCGCCCAATCCTGTGCCGCGTGACTCATGCGATGCGCCTCACCACGCCAATTGGGATGTATGACCTATTGCTTGACTTCGAATTTGACCTTGCCCTGGGACTCTGGAAGATAACGCATCCACCCTCATGGCCGTATATGATGACCTCCTCTTCAGAGTTCGAGAATCCGATGGTCGATGATTGATTCCCATGTTCCCTAGGATCGGATCCTCCAACGTTCAGCCGCCAATCTGAGTTGTACTGAGTTGTAGATTGATATCAAGCGGAGGCGATTCAAAACAAACTATCCGCGGTGCGTGACATATAAGTGAGTAGGTGACATCGACACACTGACGCGCCTTCGCCCGCGTAATCGTCAGCAAACAGGGGGGAGGGGGGGGGGGTCGTAGCGTCAGTCCAGTCGTCGAACAGTCATTAGCCCGCTCTCATCACCATCATTAATCACCTTGACGATCCACCATCGTCTCGATCTTATCACCCATATTTCCTTCTTCCATTCGCTTGCTCATCTCTTAGAATCTACTTCAGGTTAGAAGCAGTGACTTTGGAAAAAAGCATTTTACCAAGAGAACATCGTCAGCCGAATCGTAGACCAGCGACATCTCATCTTCTTCGACACATCCCCCGTATTCCCTAGGAAAATCAGACAAACACAGTCATGGCCGCCTTTGCCTCTCCGCTTGTTAGCCAAGGCCCCGCTCTTCAGGTCGCTGGGCAACCGATGTCACAGTGAGTTTGGATTCCCCCGCTGACAATTCTACTCTGATAGAGAAGAAATATTGGGGAGGAACAAAACCCCACAGGGATTGTTAATGCTTTATATTCTTGAACTAATCCATCCTCCCTACCCCCACCATAACCCTTACCTCGTCTCTACCCTCTGCAATTCTTTGTACGGACTTCCGCAGCCAATTCGACCCTTACGCCTCAAACGGTGGTACCATCCTCGCCATCGCCGGCGCCGACTTCTCCGTTATTGCTGGTGATACGAGACAGAGTGAGGGATATAGTATTCAGACGAGATATGCGCAAAAGGTTTTCAGACTGTGAGTGTTTGGGACTATCCTTTGTTTTTCTGGACTGGGAGGGGTGGTAATCGTCTGGTGCTCTGTATGTGCTCGGGTCTTTGTTACCTACATCCTTGGAGAGCAGACAGGGTGGCCGAGGGAGGGAGGCACCAGTCTCAATGAGAGCCGGGTATTCTGCTTTCCTTTCCGGGTACCGTGATGGTGATCACATGGAAATTAGTCGTATAGTGAGGAGATGGTTCTGCAGACTCTTGCGCGTCCAATCAGCTTGTGCACCTTCGCTCTTCGTCGTCGATCAACCTCCATACTGACTCTCACCTGCCCGATCCTTCTTCCACCACCTCCCAAACGAAACCACAGCACCGACTCCGCCGTCCTCGCCGTCAACGGTTTCGCGGCCGACGGCAACAATTTCGTCAAACGTGTCAAACAGCGTCTAGAATGGTATACATCTGCGCATCACAAGCAGATGCCGCTCAAGAGTATTGCGCGATTGATTCAGACGATGTTGTATGGGAGGAGGATGTTCCCGTATTATGTGTACAATATTTTGGCAGGAATTGAGGATGATGGTGAGTGGATGTTTCTGCCTTTCCCGACAGGTTCCTCTACATCCCTTTTGCACTTGGTCGCAAGGGTTGGAGAAAAATGATGGGTGGCGAGTTATAGAGAGTTTACTGGGAGGAGGACGTTAATCGTTTGTAATTTTTTTAACTCTTTTGGCTTCGTTCCGATTAGGTACTGGCGCTGTGTACTCGTTCGATCCGGTCGGAAGTTACGAGAGGGAAGCGTGTCGAGCTGCTGGTGCTGCCCAGAGTCTGCTGCAGCCATTCTTGGATAATCAGGTGAGTCACTTTTGCCCGAGATACCTCTTCCAGATGATCTCTTCCCAGTGTTTGATTGGATGGTTGGTGTCTTCGCTTTGCTTTTCTTCATGCTGACCCGTTTATTCCGCTCATCTCATGACTTGTCCTATCGTATGGAATCAGATCTACTTCCGAAACCAAACACCCGCTCCCGGTGCCCCTCCTTTCGTCCCCGGTCAACTCCCACTCTCGACCGTCCTCGCCATCGTAACCGACTCTTTCGTCTCCGCGACGGAACGACACATTGAAGTCGGTGATGGACTCGAGATGTACGTCGTCATCGCGAAAGGAAGAGACACTTCTGATCTTCTCGGTGGTGGTGGTGGAGAGGATGGGGATGAAAAGAAAGAGAGGGGATTGCCCCAAGGGATGACCGTGGAAGAGATCGAACAGGATGAAGACAGTCAAGAGAGAATGTTCGT
Source organism: Goffeauzyma gilvescens (assembly GCA_025758705.1). Lineage (NCBI taxonomy): Eukaryota > Fungi > Basidiomycota > Tremellomycetes > Filobasidiales > Filobasidiaceae > Goffeauzyma > Goffeauzyma gilvescens. The sequence goes on from JANGFI010001610.1 coordinate 5,031, forward strand.
GCTGCGTAGATTGTTGAAGAGGGATTAAATTAGGAGAATACGGGGAAGAATCGAGAATGGTTGTTTTACTCAAGATCCATCAGGCCAGGAGCGGTGTTCGTCGATTTGGGCGGACAGGTGGCTCCCTCTCTTCTTCATTCTTTCTTTTCTCGTTTCTTCTTATGTGTGGAAGCATGATTATGCTTGAGCTGGAATAACACAACCCATCTCATGTACCAAAGAACTGTTGACTCGTCAGCAAGTCGCTCCCTCAAACGACCTATCTCTGGCTTTCTGAAAGAGCCGCACCCCAGTCCTTGTCTTGTCGTGGCGAGCCCTGGGGACATGTTCCTGCTTCCATCACAAGTTGCATCAGTCCTCTGGGTATATTATGGATATATGGCTGATCTGTCTTCCCTAAGCCTTTCCCCCGCAACCCGGGATCGCCCAAAGACTCACAAGTGCTGAGTGGTCGAGCTTCCAGAGTGACTGGGTTTGGTGCACAGGGCATCGGGGTGCGACGCGCACCGTGCCTACTACGTTGGCAAGCGGACCTGTACGTTAGGATATCAGACTAATAAAGCAATTGCATGGCAAAATCAATGTGAGCACCCGACAAGAGGTTCAGCAGGCAGCGCTCGGCGGACATTATGGGCAAAGAGAAACCTGATTCGATACAATTGGATCATGGAGGACGAGTCATTTACATGAGAAAGCGCTAAGGCGCCAAGTCTCAAGGTTATTCAATCTGCGAACTGGGGCGCCTTCTTCCGGGTGTTCGACTCAATCGACCACATCGATACACGCAATTTTTTGATCCCGAATGCCCTCTTTGCCATTTTGCATGACGACCCCTGCATGCACACCCTCCCACATCGTTGTTGAAGCCTTCTCATCACTCATACTCCTCTGACTCATCATTTTCCTTTTCTGGCTCGACGAAGGTGTTCTCTTTCCCTCCTTTGAGCTCCCTGCAGCCGTACCATCTCTCATACTCATACTAACGACGTCCCCTGGCCAGATGCCATAGAAGTCTTCCTCCTTTCCTTGGTCTTTGAGAAGACTGTCGACTTCGTTTGCCCATCGATCAGGCGAGAAAAGGGATGGGTCCTCTTGGGGGTCTTGAGATGCATACGAGGATGGGATGAACAAATGGATGGGACCTGGATATCCTTCTCCTCCTTCGGAACACCTCTTAGGAGAACGCGGCGCGATGAATGTAGGGGTAAGGGCAATGTAAAGGGAGTTGGTAGGAGTGGAGGCGAAGGCTTGTGCATCGTGGTTGTGATCGAGAGAGGGGTATTTTGCTTGCGTCTGTGAATGACCCATAGGTTGCCTTCGACTGGGTGTACTGGACTTCGCACTCGAGATAAGGTACTTCTGATGAGAACAGTGGGCTTCTCTCTGGTCCTCACTCGAATGTCTTCTGTCATCTTCCCCCCTTCCACTCATAATCTGCACCGGTCTCGATCCACCGTCTGATCTACCATCCGACACGGGACCATCGTCAGCATATCCCCTCGGTTCCTCTCGCTTCGGGTAACCCATTATCGACAACATGTCTAATTCATCGACAATCAACCCCAGTCCAAAGTCAGGTCCAAGGCCATGTATCCTTTCATTAAGAGGTAGACTTGCTTCGACCTCGACTTGGAATTGGGATAACGCCAGCGCATGGATCGTATGAGAAGGAGGTGGCCTGTATCTTCTGAAGTCGTGCGGTAGATTCATAGTGTAAGTAGACTTGTTCCCTACAAATTAAGTCGGCGTGCAGGTGTAAAGGATATGGAGGTTATTAGAAAGCGGCGTAACGATTTGCCTCGTCTTGCAATGCGCTCAAGGCAGGAGAGGGGTGGCTAGGGACGATGCAACAGAGGACAAGGGAACTGTTGAGTTTTTCCGCCTAACTACTTAGGCGGTATCTTGTTTATGGATCTGACTTCGGATGACCCAAGACACTACAGTGTATGTGCCGAGGGGACGAGATCAAAGCAGGCTGGCTTATGTCAAGTAGAAGATATTTGCAAGAGGACGTTCAAAAGGACAGGGGAGAGCGCGGTGTGGTTCTTAGACAGTTGGAAAGAATAGGGAAGTTGGTGGATGTATGATGTATCGGAAGGGGTGAAGGGAATGTCTGAACTGATGAAACCAGCACGCCATCATAGTCTTTCTCGAGTGGATTGACCATGAGAAGCATTGCGATGGGAAGGATTTATATATACACCAATAAGCAAGGAATGGGGTTGCGAATCCGATGCGTCTTCTTTCGGAGGCATGTACTCTCCTCATAGGTGGCAAGAATGCCAAGGAGGGATCATCAAAGGAAGGAAGAAAACGACTCACTGTGTTTTACCTTCTCCTCCTCTCCTCCTCTCCTCTTTTCGCCCAGCGTGTGGCATCGCCACCTGAACGGCACATCTGGCTCACAAGGATCAGAGTCAAAAGGAACCCCGAAAAATGGAGGTAATACAGAAAAGGAATTGTCCGAGCACAGACCGCCTAAGACGCCGGCAGACTTGCTGGGATGTCTGCGCCAGAACAAATCCAAAGGGAATGGTCGTGTTACCAGGTGACCGAATGGCCTTTTAGGCTGTGCATCACTATCGTGAAGAACCATCAGAATGGGGTCGAATCATTTATCGGAGGAGGGGTTCAGAGCTGAGGGGGAATGCTTTTTCACACACCTTTAGACTTTCTTGTTTTGGGCTCTGCTACTTCGCACTCACAAGAGCGGTGACCACCGAGGGAGCGTGACAACGGGCAGGTCCATCGCCAAAACTTCACCCTTGGCCTGCATTTATCCTTGGTTTATCTCTTGGCTTTTTGAGGTCTTCCTTTGCATCGCCTCAATCGAACGGCAACGTGTTATTTCACCATAACTCGAATAGGTAACCTTACTCGTGTCTCGTTCCTTTCCTTTCTTTCGCTCGTTCTCTCTTTATCTCTCTGCGTCTGCCGTCTCTCGCGTGCAATCCAGGGTAACGGTTGAATGTAGGGAAGAGCCATAGACATAAGACCGTGACCAGCAATGCGCCACTAAGACGAAATCCTTTACCATTGTAAACCTTGAATCAAAGCAAAATCACAATGTGGGCAGGGAAGAGCTGAGTCGCAAAGAGGCCAAGGGAGGGTTTTGACCTCTGACATGGGCGGAATGAATCAACAAGTCTATTAACTGTCTGGTGGCGATGAAATCTCGCTCTGGGTGTTTCCGTGATGAATCGGAGAATGACGCGACGCGAGGAGAGCAGCCCTCAAATCACGTGACTGATAATAAAAAAATGGGGGCCGTTAAAGTCGGAGGTTAATAATATAAACGTTAATGCAGGGGGTAGACGAGACCGGATTGATGAGGATAGACGAATCAGGATGAGCAATTTCCGTCTTCTTTTTCACTGATATGACCTCTGACAACACATCTTCCTCTAATCGCTTTTGATCAGATCATACAGCTCATCATTGATCTAGTCAGTAAGATCATCGACCACCAAAACAACATGGCACCCTCTCGAATCCGAAGTGCCTCCCCGTCTGCTGCCGCGGGAGGTCCATCCAACAAGAAAGCTCGTGTGGAATCCGAAGCCGCGAGTGCGATCCAGGTTCCTTCCGACCCTTCGCCTCTTGCTGAAAAATACGAGTCTAATGGACCTTACAAGCACATCAGCGTCGCCGGGTTGTTCAACGATGAGCTTGTGAGTATACGTTGTGTGTGCTCGTGATGGGACGGTTTGGGTATTGGCCACCAGCGTTGATGATCCGCTGACCTTGCGTCTCTTTTACATGCGTTTCATCTCCAACTCTTATCTTCAGCTTGAAAACGTCGTCTCAGAGACCCGAACCTACGGAGTCCGACACGAAGAAGGTTCTCTTCCCGGCTGGGGATGGGAAGAAAAAGAGACCGACATCTACAAGATCCGACAAACTCCTGATCTGACCTCGCTCGACCCGGAACACCTCCCCGAAGAGACTTTGGAGAAGTTGCCTTATTTGTCAAAGCTGAAAGAAGGGATCTACTCTCCCGAGTTTAGAAAGTTTGTAAGGAAAGTCACCGGTTGTGGACCGTTGAGTGGGAAAAAGGTGGACGGGTCTGTCGGTCTGTATTCTCAGGGGTGAGTGATTCGGTTTGGCACACGAAGAACAACCCGTTCCTCGCAGAGCAATGACTAATTCAAAGAATTCTCCTCATTTCGTTCGCAATGGTAGGTCGCACCTCCTTCTTCACGACGACTCCATCTCCACCCGAGTGATCTCCTACATCCTCTACCTTCCGAACTCACCTCTGGACGCACCTGCAACCAACGATTCCTCTCTTCAACCCTCTCTGGACGGCACCTTCTTGAAAGGATGGAAGCCCGAATGGGGTGGTGCACTCGAGTTGTATCCCGTTCAAGATGGCAAGAGCGCCGTCGGTCCACCCGCCACAAAACGAAGTGCCAAAGTCGATGTTCAATGGGGCAACTTGATCTTTTTCGAAGTACAGCCCGGAAAAAGCTATCACTCCGTCGAAGAAGTCGTTGTAGGTGATAACAGGCAAAGATTGGGAATTAGTGGTTGGTTCCACCGCCCGATCGAAGGTGAAGAAGGCTATGAGGCCGAAGACAAGGAGAAAAAGAGGCTCGATTTTAGTTCTCTTGCTCAAATCACCGCAGCACCACCACAACCGTTCATCCCGTATGAGCTTGATCCGGCTACGACTCTTGATGGACTCACGTCTCGACATCTCAAATTCCTCTCCAAGTATCTCTCACCGAGTTATCTGACGATCCCGACCTTGGAGAAATTGGCGGGCCAATTCGTCGAAGCGAGTGAAGTCGTCATGCATAATTTCTTGAAACCTGAACTTGCCGAGAAAATCAAACAAGAAACGTCTTTACTCGACAAGGAGCAGTACGCGGCGTACAACCTCGCTACAACCGGATCCATGAAACACCTGATCTCTCCTCACGACCTGGGTGAAAGTGAATCATGGGAACTCCAAGGTCCATCATCCAAACACAGATACCTTGGTCTCAAGTCCGAAAAGTCCCTCGCGAACTCAAGCAAAACTCCGACTCTTCACGCCGTCTTGACGGAGCTGTACCCATCCGACGCTTTCCGTGCTTGGCTCTCTTCAGTCTCTTCCCTGGTCGTGCTCGCGTACCGAGTGGAAGCACGAAGATTCAGACGGGGCTTGGATTATACGTTAGCAGCTGGAGAGGACAGGGATGGTGAACCGAGATTAGATGGTGTTCTTGGGGTCACTTGGTGGGCCAAGGATGAACAAGAAGAGGAGGAAGGTAAAGAAGGCGAAGAAGAACAAGATGTCGGTGGATGGGAATGCTACCTCGCCTCTCCCGATGAGGACTCTGATCCCGCTGTCTACCAGTCTGGAAGGATCAAGCGAGCCGAGGACGGTGAAGAGGTTGTGGAAGGTGCGGACACGGATGCGGAAGAGGCCAAAGAGGTGGAACCAGTCAACGGCGCTTCTACTGCCCAAGATGATGGACCCAAGATCATGATGGGTGGTGTCGAGCTTGAGTTCGACCAATCTCAGCTCTCCGACGGCGACTTTGACACTGATTCCGAAGGCGGTGAGGAGGACGATGGTCCCCTGCTCAGCAACACACTCGGTTTCAACAAGTTCTTGCTCGTTCTTAGAGATCCGGGAGTCATGCGGTTCGTCAAATACCTCAGCAATTCGGCCGAAGGGAGTAGATGGGACGTTTCTGGCGAGTGGGAGGTTGGACAGCTTGAAGAGGAAGAAGATGAGCAAGAAGCGGGCGTTGAAGCAGAGGCTTGAACCCAGTTCTGAACACTTTCCACCACTCTCTTGAGTTACAGTGCATAGCATAGCATCGTATCCCACCCGCATAACTCCATCTCGTAGCGTAGACCTCAATTTGTAGCCATCCCATGTCACTGCTCCATTGTGATTACATTCCTCCTCAGCCCTTTGATGGCAAGGCAAGGCGCCTAAAACGTCTGCATTGGGGATGATCTAGCTCGGTGCGAATTCACGGCCCTTTCAGATCAATAATACTTAATGAAGGAGATGCAAGATCTGGCATGGAGACGTGAGTTGTAGGTTCAGCATTTCAACTACCGCACTCTGAACCATAGCACTCTCTCCTTGTCACTTTGAACCAATATGTGCACAGACAACGCAGGATCCAATTGTTCCGGGCACGCGATCGCTATCTTTCGTCCCACCTCCATCTATACGGAGATTGAGGGCATAGATCAGAGATTCACAACCCATGGGTCTTGGTCAGAGACAGTTTCAACCCCATCAACACCCTGACAAACCCTAGTAACCATAGCATCACCAAAGCAGATCCCGTGTTCCCCAATGTCTCCCCGCTCCCTCGGACTCGGACACTGAAGTCAAATCCGGTTGCGGCAAGATGATTTGAACTGAGGACGCGCGTCTTGACTTCAGCGGCCGATTTTCTACGCCAGATCCGCCGCGACTAACTTCCCTGCCTAGATTGTCGCCACATGGCCTGGCCCAGCCTGCTACAATTCGTTGTTCGTATTCAGGCTTGGGCGAGGACCGAGACAACGTTATGAGTCGTTTCGGCCAACTTCCGGACACCTTTTGTAATACAGGATATCAAGAAAAGGCTTGAGAACGAGATAACTAAAGCATTAGGCAGGGGGGGGGGGGAGCGAGATTGACATGTAGCTCGTTAAGTCTTCGGATCGGAGCAATTCGGGGTCAGGTTTCTTCGTTTAGGCGGTCATGGCTGGGTCAGTGCAAAGGAGTCGAACAGGGAGTAGTAAGCCTCCCTGAGCCCACTCGACTTGTCGTCGTTAGTCTGGCCGAGTTTGCACTGCCGAAGAGGATCGTCGTCGATCCGAACAGACTCGACGCATACATCATTCCCACCAAGTGGGGGGCGGGGAGAGGGGGGGGGGGCACTGTCTTTACCGATCTTTTTGCCCGTTGATGGGAGTATGGCGGGCAAATATATATATATACAAGGCTCTCTACCATGCATTACAGAGTCCGATTCACTGCGAGAAGATCCAACATGTTATTCGGCATATCAAACATCCGATTCCCACGCTCATATTTCCTGCTCAAATCCAATCACTCCACGAACTCACGCAAAATATCAAGCCAGCTAGCGGTAATCCCGATCCATGCTTACCACAACCGTAACCAGGCAGTGTTTCAGATCTCCCTACCCCTATTACCACGTATATCCTTATACGTACCCCAACCCCCCTCCATCAACGGCACCGTCTTTAAGTAATACATCGGCCCATCCTTCTTCGCCTCCACTTTCAACAGCCCCTCAACCCGCGGGACAAATAGTAGCACCGCATCCAAGCTGGGAAGAACACGCCAGAATAGAGAGAAAGATGCTGAGGCATCATTATCGGAGGATGCGAGGAGGAGGTCCTAGTCGATTGCTATGGGTGAGTTGAATGAGCGCAGGTTTGATAGTCATCTGGCTCGCTCTGTTTCTCTCGGATTGTGGTTTCCTCTGGTGCATTGTCATCTAATTTTGACGGCACTTGCACGTAAATTCGATTGACTGACATCCTGCTTCATTCCACCCATTGCGCATTTCCCTTTCCCCCACTGTTTCATGGGACAATAATTCCCAGTTCATCGTCGGCGCCGGTACAGCCACATGGTGGCTACACCACCACCGCCGTCATCCCAATCAGGTGTACGATTTTCGTCTGCCTTCCCGAGGACCTGACCCAACTATTTGCGGCTCCGCTCAAAACCGAATCGTCGAGTCCGGGGTCGCACCGGCCTGCAGAGTGAATCCATGTCATCGAGAATGGCGTTTGTCGCATCCCGAACATGGGAGGCCGAGCGAGATGAATGTTCCTCGATGGACTCGTCGAAGAGAAGAAGACACCGCTGCCTCGCTTCGTTCTGGATTTTCTTCTTCATCCGAGAGATATCAAGTCCCCACTCCCGCTGCCTCGGATGTTGAGTCTCAACCCGAGGTTGGCACAGACATACGAATTCCCCGAAGACGCGGCTTGGTGGAACCTACGAGCAGGGCGGAGATGTTTGGAATGAGCAACGACGGGCCCAAAGCGCAGGTGAGAATAATCATCGCACATACACTGCGAGTCGGTTCTAACCTACGTTCATCTGTCATGCGCTGTGAAAATACGACATCAGGGAACTGACGTTACTCTGGCAAATGAGAAGATCGATTCACTGATGACAATGCTCGACAGACTCAAAGTGGTGAGTCAAGTCAGGCCTGCTGGGTCTCCATTCAATCACTTCTCACTTCCCCTAACCCAAAGTCGACTTCCAATATCAACTGATGCACTCTTTTGATTTGCTTCTGATAACCAGTCTTTGGAGAAGAAACAAGGAGAGCTAGGATCAACCGATTTCGGTACGCGAGAAATCAGGAAAGTTTAAGTTTAGGGGAAAGCGAAGAATGGGGACAACTTCGATGACTGCGCGGACCTGACTCAGGAATCATCGACCGGGAGAACAAGATCGAGAGAACGAGAACGATATGGAGAACGAGTATCACGACTGTGGTTAGAAAGTAGTCTACTACTGTACTTCCCACAAGACAGATTATTCATTGTTGGCAAAGGAATTTGTTGCAGGTCAGACTCGGACACTCGCCTCCAGTCTTGCTTGTCCATCGGACGGGTGAAATGACACTTCTAGAAAAATCGGCAATAGTGAATGATTAAAGAACACAGATAGCAGAGCACTGTTGCGCTCGACTTCCGTCATGTCTGCCTCGGCGAAGTACATTTGTTCAATCTCCATTGTGTCGAAAAAAGTGCAAGTGAATCAGGAATGCGACATATCTACTAAACACTATGTATGACCTCTCTAGAAGAAAGCATCTGTAAAAGGAATCATTTGATCGATCAGTCTCCTGGATTTCCCTGGAACCACCGACCAATTGAGCGGATTAGTGTAACTCACCTAGATGCACAAGCTGAGTGTATGTCTCGTTGCTCATCGTGTACCTCATCATTCCAGCAAACATCATCAACGCTCTACTCTTTCTTCGCAAAGTCTGCAAATTCTCCAACCGGCTCGCACCACCGTATGTCGTCTTCTTCTGAGCTTGGTGGAGTTCAAAGAGAGATCGCATGGCCATCATGAGCACACGATCGATCTTTCGAGTGATGGTCTCATCGACGTCTTTGAAGTTTTCGGCGGCTCGGGTGATACCGGGGACATCCGAGTCGAGGGGGATGATGTTGATGTTTTGCAGGATCTACGTGGTAAAGAAGAAAAAAAAAACGGTCAGCTTGAGAAGGTTGGCGAGTGATAACAGTACCCGTGTGAAGCAAAGAGACTCACCTCCAAAGTCTTGGCGAACTCGGCCTTCTCATACATCCTCTTAGCCTGTTTCAACCCAATCAACACGTCACTCGTCATACAACCGACGCTATCCAGATGTATACGATCCGCTTCCAACTCCGCTCTCGTCTCTTTAACGTATTCGACCAACTCATCTGGTTGTTCCAGCTCTGCGGGCGTCAATTGACCATCCAGCGAGTCTGAAAGAGCCTGATTGAGCGTCGGCATGATGAGTTCATGTTGACCGGCTGATTTATACAGCTCAATTCGGTCAGAGATAGGCATATCCGCTGGTGCCTTCGCCGAGACTCGAGAAACGAGCTCTTGCAATGCCGCTTGTTTATCACGTACGTTAACGAGATCGATATCACGCGCGACTGTGCTTGGCAATACCTGACCTTCGGGGGTCTTGATACCGAGAACAAGAGAGTAGTTCTTGCTTTCGAGGATGATGTTGCAGACTGTGTTCCAACATTGTTCTCTCTGCTGGGAGCCAATTGGTTCGGGCAACTTGGCATTCAGACTGATAAGGTAGGCGTATTGAAGAGCAGCAGAGGCATCGGATTTGAAGAAACCTCGAATGTATCGCTGAATGAGTCGCGCAAAGTCGACAGTGGGTTCGGACGGCGGTGGGGTGGGTGACGGCGAAAGGCTTGATCCATCGTTGAAGTCTTTCGAGGCGGGTACACGGAGAAGACCATAGTAAGTGAGAGCGATGGCGACGTGGACACCGTCGACCTCATACCGAGGTTTACTCAGCAGGAACTCAGTCGCTCTCTCGAATTGACCAGCGAATAAGAGATACTGCAGATAAACGAGCGGTCTCGTTCCTTGAGGGTCAAAGTAACTTTCACCGTACTTAAGAACGACGTTTCCAAGGTCTGTGAGGTTGTATTTCTCTGAAGTCGCTTCGACGCCACTTCCAGCTGAAGATTCTTTAACGAGGCTCAATTGCAGCCACATCCAATCTTCAAGATGTACAGTCACACCAGGTACATTTTTCTTGTTCAGTTCGACTCGTCCAATGATCTTCCAAAGCGCATACTTGAATGGATCACCTTTCTCGGCGGTGTGACGAATTCGTTTATTGTATTCACTGAGGAATCGATCTCGTTGATCACGCGGGAGTCGTTGATCAGCTTGGCGCCATAGCTTGATCCAGTAAACAAACGTTTTATCGTTTTTCGGCATCGCGAATTCTGTTGATTCGGCTAGAGCGACTGCTTCATCGAGAGATCCAGCTCGGAGAAGGAAATAAACCTGAGCCCAGAAGAAAGAACTATTGACTCGTTCGAATTGTTCCTTCAGCGGATGATTTTTGAGCACGAGCTCAGAGTAAGCACGGAGTTTGTTCGTCATGGTCGGTGCACCACCGAGTTTAGCTTCAGCTTGTCGTTCAGCCAAAGTTTTTTCGACCATCTTTTTGAACTCTTTCTCCAAGTATCGTCGTCCACCATCAATGATCGTTCGATTCACCTTAACTTTCGCCTCACTTCCTTCAGCGGAGAAGTAACCGGCGGCGTACTGTCGTTCAGTAACGACGGACGATCCAAGGAAATCACCGGTACTAGTAGCAGCGTCTTCGCCGATGATGGAAGAAAGGAGGTCCAAAGAGGAAGAAAGTAGAGCGTGCTTTTCATCGTTCTTGGCCATTTTCGCGTTGATCACGTTCACAAGCGCGAAAGGAGACTGGGTCTTTCTTCGGGCATTGAGGCGCTGCGAACGATTACGGAGTGTGAGCAAAACGAGTTAGGGAGGGGAGTAAGTGAAGGTGAAGAAAGGAGAAGAAATGACAGAAAAGCCCTTGATCAGTATCGCTGGATGTATTTTGCGAGGCAAGCATACGGGCAGACAATCTCGGAAGTCGCGTCCGAGCGGGGTCTTTTGTCCTCAATCAAGAGGTACTCTCAAGCTCACCTTGACGATCTCATCATACTGCATCATTCGTCCTTGAATTTCGATAGCATCTACACCTCCACCGACGCCTGCTCCGCTGACGGATCCAGCACCGTACGTAGCAGTAGAAGCACCCAAAGGGCCGTAAGTGGACCCCAATCCGAATCTCGAAGCACCCAGGTTGGATCTAATGGCACCCGACGAAGAAGAAGAAGAAGAACCCTGTCCAGCATCGCCCCCCATCTCCTCCAATATCCTCCTCCTGACTCCCATCCACTCCTCCTTCATCTTACTCCTCCTCTCCCTCCTCGAATCTTCCTGTGTCTTCTTTCTCGTCTCTTCAATCGCAGCAATGATCGTCATCTCTTTTCTGATAGAGAGGTAACCATCCACGTCAGTGTCAGAAAGAGGGATGGAGGGTTCCCATTGAGCGCCGGCGAGAGCAGCACTGGAGGACGAGGGCTGCTGAGAGGGTTGTTGCTGAGAAGAAGAGGCAGCAGCGAAGGAATTGATGTGGTTGATATGCGAAGAGAGGTTCGGGGCGTTGACTCCTTGCGTCGCGAGAAGATAGTGGCTACAGTGGCGGCAGAACGGAGGATGAGGCAATCAGGCGAGGAACTAAGAAGGGCATCATGCAGAAATATGCTCTTTTTGCATTGAATTGAGAAATGACACTCACGCGCTGCCAATATCCGACGAAGACTGGCCACCAGCGGTAGATCTTCCGAGCAAACCACCACCGACTCGTCCATCGCCATTCATTCCTCTCTGACCAGCATTAACATTGAGCAATTTGGCACTCCCTTCCAAGATCTGGTCGAGGCCGAGGTTGATATCAGGCAACATGTCGGTGTTTCCACCGTTGCTACCAGCCCCACCACTGCCATCGTGCGGGAGGCCTTGGCGGAGGTTGGCGGATTGTCGAACGAGGTCCGCAAGAGAGGACATTGTTGGTTTAAGGTCTATGGTCGTTGTGAGTGCGAGGTCAATCAAGAGGTGGCAAGATATCACTCAAGAAAAACAGAAGTTGCAAATGAGAGTTTTTTCATACACCTGAGAGATTCCTTCCTCGTTTGTGTGATACTCTGTGAGTTGTCGATATTGACCAGTCGTTCCAGTTGTTATCACACCATGATTTGTTCCGTCACTATCCTCCATCGATGAAGTAGATGATGTTGATTGTCCCAACCCCCTCATTTCCCCCTCTAGTCAGTTCCACTACGTCGTGTTTCGCGCGGGAGCAAGCGTGAGTTGCAACGCTCAAGGGAGAAGGGGGGCTGGGGGGGGGGGGGGGTCTTTTGGCTGGAAGGGGACGGAGGGTAACGAAATCTGCACGTGATCACGGTAACTAACCATCATCATCACATCGCATTCTAAACCTACTCATTGCCACATTATTTTTCGTTTCATTATCATTTCACATAGTGCAGACAGGACGGGATGATTGGATTCTCATAACAACAAAGAGGAGTAGTCTGGAAGATATTGAGAAACGGTCAAAAGTGTGAAAGACAGGGAAGAGGAGCAGCAAGGCAGCGCAGCCGATTTACCTCGGGCAGAGTGTGGTGGCGCGGTCAAGGCAGATCAGATCCGTCATGAAATGTGATCCCGGTCAATTCGAATGTCAGAGCGCGTAGCTATTCTCGCAGAGAGATGCATCGAACCAACATCAATGATTGAGCGTATAGGATAACCATCATCATCGTTCTTCAAACAAGGGGGCGTGATCCAGGTTGTTCTAATCATTTTGGAGGGTTTTATTTTTCATTTCGTGCAACCCTTTCCTTTCGTTTCGCATCCTCATCTAGTAGAAGTTTGGTCATTCTCTACTGGAGCTTGGCGATGATAGCCTCGGTGTACTCCTTCGTGCTGGCCTTTCCACCCAAATCACCCGTAATGTGCTTACCCTCTGCAATCGTCTTGAGGGTCGCCTTCTCGATGTTATCAGCCAACTCGAACATGCTCATGTGTCGAAGCATCATAAGGGAGGACAGCAAGAGCGCAGTCGGGTTCGCGAGACCCTTTCCTGCGATATCAGGTGCACTTCCGTGGACAGCCTCGAAGATGGAAGCATCTTTACCGATGTTTCCGGAAGGAGTCAAACCGAGACCACCGATCAGACCTGCACACATGTCGGAAAGGATATCACCGTACAAGTTGGGCATGACCATGACTCGGTCTGCGTAGGGCTTGGGGTCCTGAACGATTCGGAGGCAAGCTCGATCGAGGAGGTCCTCGTCGTACGCGATGTTGGGGTAGTCCTTTGCGACTTCTCGGCAAGCGGTCAAGAACATACCGTCAGACATCTTCATGATGTTGGCTTTGTGGACGGCGGTGACCTTGTTTCGGCCGTTCTCGGAGGCGTAGTGGAACGCGTATCGAGCGACTCGCTCAGAGGCTTCGTAGGTGATCAATTTGATGGACTGGACGACACCGTCGACGATCTGTGACGGCGAGGAGAGGAGAGAAATAAAGGCGAACAAAGAAAAAGGCAAACAGTCAGCGTCTTGCAGCTTGATTTCTTCCCTCGGCTGCACCAGCACGACGAATACACGTCCGTCATCGTGGCCATCGTCATTTCCCGCTCATGCTTCGTGGACCCACCTCGTGCTCAATGCCAGAGTACTCTCCCTCGGTGTTCTCTCGGATAAGGACAGTGTTCACGTTATCGTAAGCGGTCTTGTAACCAGCGATCGAGACACAAGGTCGAACGTTGGCGAAGAGGGAGAAAGTTCGTCGGAGAGTCAAGTTGAGGGAGACGTGACCCTTGCCGACTGCGAGCGGGAGAGCGAGCGAGCAAGCGGGGAAAAAAGTGTAGGGGGGGAGCAAAGAAGAAGAGGTCAGCGGGTTTGGTTCCTTGAACAGAAAAGCATGCAATGAAAACGACCGAAACGAATGGGCCATCCGGCTCTTGACTTCCATCTTCTTTTTCCGTGTTTTCTTCTTCTTTGTACGCCCAGACTGACAGTGTGCCGTCTGCGAATCACTTAATTTCCTTAATCGACGAGATGACTCAACTTCCTCAAAAGAAGAATGTCCGACTTTCGGGCAGATCCAACCGACCAGCGGGCATATTACTTCTTCAGAAGGATGCGAAATAGCCAAGGCTGTGGCACGCAGACAGACACGTAGGAACTTGACCCAAGACATTAAGAAACAACGCCATCAAGCAAAGACGCAAGGAAGCGAAAGAATCGGAAAAAAAAGGACGAAAATCACAGAAAGCACAGAACAAAACAGAAAGAACAGGCACTCACTCGGAGTCGCCAACGGTCCCTTCAATGCCACCGTGTTCTTCTTAATGCTCTTAATAGCCTCATCCGGGATGGCCGTCTTTCCGTTCTTCAAGATGGGGGTAACATCGACCTCTTCCCACTGAATAGGAACTTTAGCGGCGGTGTAGATCGCTTTCACGGATTCGGCGATTTCGGGACCGATACCGTCTCCGGGGATGAGGGTGACGGTGTAGTTGCCCTGAACGACCGGAAGGGATGGAGAGCGCGAGGCGGGAGCGAAATAAAGAGACGGGAGGAACAAGATTGCATATTAGTCAAACTGATCCTTGATGTCTTACGAAAGACAACAGATTGTGAACAAGGCGAGTCGAAAAAAGCGCAGGAACAGAGCATTCCATCTCTCGAAAATCGAAAAAAACACGAAGCGATGAAAGGGAATAGGAGCTTTCCGTCTTTACCAGACACTTCTTTCCCAATCGAGGAACAGACCCAAAAAGAAAGAAAGAACGAGACAAAAAAGCGAGCAAATCAGGTCCGTCAAGCTTCCGTTTCCTTTCCATCCTTTCTCTTTCATCTTCCTGTGTCCCTTGGACGTCTCATTGCCCGTTCCCTCGATACGTCTGCATCTGTCCACCCCATATGCCTGCCTGCCTCACCCCTTCACTTGGGCATCTCATCCATTCCCGTATTAAGCTTTTAATTAGCCATTCTTTAACCCAGCAATCTGCCCTACAGTCCACGTCCGTTCTCGTCCTTGTCCTCGTCTTCGTCTAATCCCGTTTCCCCTTCCTTGTTCTGTCGCTTAGAATATCTGGTCGCTGGTCGCCGGTTGCCGTATCCTTTATGAAGAAGACGCTGAGTTTGATTTTAGGGTGAATGCGAGTTGCAGGCGTTGCGTTGCGTTGCGTCGTGTCCTTGTATTGTGTATCTCGTATCTCGGATTCATGTATTTCAACTTCTGACTTCCGACCTCCGATGGGAAAGACGAAGAGACGAGGATAATCCTCAATGCGACGAGGCGACGATCCAGGACCCAACCCCAGAACGAAGAAAGGACACGGGAGATAGCAGGAGACAGAAGAAAAACAAGGGTTGAAAAAAGAGAGCAAACAAAAAGAACGAAAGAAACCATAAAAACAGAAGAAACGAGAAAAGAAAAGAAGAAAGAAGAAAGAAGAACGAAGGAAGAAGAATCCGAAGAAAGAAGAAAAAAGAGAGTTTACCCACATTCGGTCCCTTCTGCGCCTGGTACTTGCTACTGACAGTCGAGCTCTGGAAAGCGGAGTTGTAACCTCTCGCACCTCCAACGAGAGCGGCGGAAGAAGACAGTGCCGGGTTGACGGATGCGAGGGACGATCGGAGGGCGTTGGCGATCTGAGTGGGGGAGGGCTTGACGAACATGATGGGCAGGCGTGGGTGTGTTGTTTTCTTTCTAAACGAGAAGAAGAAGAAGACGGACGAGAGACTGTAGATGGTTGGAGGGGAGTGGATGCCTGGGAACCAATTGTTGAAGATGAGGGACAGTGTGAAGAATAGGGATATTGTTTTTATTATTGTTGATGTTCCGTCGTTCTACCGCATCCATTAATTGAGATTCGTTCGTTCGTTCGTTCGTTCGTTGTCTCAGTAGCTCGTCGTCCTCGTCGTCGTCGTCGTTCGTCGTTCTGTC
>JANGFI010001611.1:0-21109 GCA_025758705.1 Goffeauzyma gilvescens
GGGGGGGGGGGGGGGTGGGTAGGCACGGAGCACCCGACCCAACCCTTTTACTACCCCCACGCCTCACCCGCTCACGTTCCCTCCTGCTGCGCGCTTGAGTGGGGGTGGGTGTAGATGAGGGAGGGCGTAGTGGACGATGACGTAGCCTCTTGTTCGTCGATCAGTACCACACGCTAGGAATAAGGAAGAGCCCGTCCCGTCCCCAATGATTAATAATAATGACGTGTAAATGTTTTCTTATCTTAGGCTCTTACTATAAAGGGGGCTTCGACCACTGGAGATTCCGAACGGGCGGACAATGGGAGAGGAGAGGGCCGCAGGGGCTTGCTTTACACACCACCACAGCCGGCGGAAGGGGGGGGTGGGGGGGGGGTGGGGGTGGGGGTTCCTTCCTTCCCGCGTCACCCATATTCAGATGACGAACGAACAGGAATACAGTACGTCGCCAATCCCCCTCGTTCCCCCTTCCAATCGCATCAAACCATCCCGATCATTTGAGCAAAGCCTGTCCCCCATCAATACAGTACTTGTGCGATTCTGAACCTCGGTTCTCAGTTGGAAAGGAATAACCAAGCGCTTGCCTTATTTTTCTTTTCAATAATCAGGGAAGGCCCACCAGAATTGAGGCTAATCAACCAACTCCCCGACGTCGTCGCCCGAACCAAGGAAACGTATATTTCCATCGCGCTGCATAGGGGATAACCACAAAAACGCAAAAACCAACCTCTTACATTCTCCACTCGGACCAGTTTGTTTGCAAATTGATCAAAAGACCCTGGCTGGTGCTACGACAGATCCATTTTTTTCTTCTGTCTTCTCCATCCTCAAAAGAAGGAGAGAGAGAGAGTACCTACACATCCTGCCACAATTTGTGAAATCCCTGAACCCGACGCTCTACATCAATATCAGTCAAGATATACACGATGTCGAACGCTCTTCTGGCCCAGATTCAATGTAAGTTATCCATTTTGCTCTTCCTTCCGTCTTTTCGTTCTTCCGTTCTTTCTTGGTTGTCGTTCGACCATCCCTCTCCAGACTATTTGAATGAGTTGATTTTGGAGTCGGGCGGGACGTCGATTGCTGATTCTTTCGAATTATTGTTCTTGTATCTTCCCTCACAACCCCACTATGTCTCCTTTAATGTACGACTGGAAAAAAAAAAAAAAAAAAAAA
This sequence comes from Goffeauzyma gilvescens, assembly GCA_025758705.1. Classification (NCBI taxonomy): domain Eukaryota; kingdom Fungi; phylum Basidiomycota; class Tremellomycetes; order Filobasidiales; family Filobasidiaceae; genus Goffeauzyma; species Goffeauzyma gilvescens. Next base: position 1,174 of record JANGFI010001611.1, read on the forward strand.
ACGCCTATCCGTCCGACTACCTCTCTCAATCTCTCTGTCTGCCTACTCCACCTCCTTTTTTCTTAACTTCTCACCCCCATTGCAGCTGGCGCCCGTCTCAAAAAGTCCACCACAAACGATCGTTCGACCCCTTCATCCGCAGGTAGCGTCACCAGCGGCGGTGGTGGTGGCGGCTTCATGGACAGCATGAGAAACGTTCAAGCCGCGGGCAAAACGACGATCTCTGCTGCGAATAGTATGAGAACGGCGGTGAATAGTGTTGATAATTTGAAGATCCCGGGAACGAATCGGACCCTTGGGGGAGAGACACGGGCGAATTCGGCGAGCGGTGCTGGTGCTGGTGCTGGCGGAGGAGGGGGAGGGGGAGGGACGGGAGGAATGGGAAACATGTTTGCAGGTGGAATGCCCGCACTTAAAAAAGTAGGAGATGGAGCCAAGTCCAGTTTCGCCAATCGACAACTTCCTTCTTTTGGTGCAAGTTCGTCGTCGACGTCTACAACCTCATCTCTCCCTCCCCCCTCGGTTCCAAATGCCGGTGCTACTCGAACTATGCCCCCGGCTCCACCAAGACCTCCTCCTACGAGAGTCCCACCACCACCGGTCCATTCAGCGTCTGCGCCTCGAGTACCGCCCCCTCCACCAGGACGATCCAATCCTTCTGCCCCCCCATCTCTCCCATCCCGTCCGGGAGCAGGCGCGGGAAGTGCTCGTGTCCCACCACCTCCACCTCCACCTCCACCGCGACCGGCCGCTGTGCCTCCCAGACCTCCACCCACACTTCCTTCTCGTTCCGGATCTACCACGGCCATCCATAACACACACATAGCAGCACCACCCCGATCTATGCCCCCACCTCCTCCACCTGCACCTTCTTCTGAACATCCTCCGGTGAGAGCTCCTCCTCCACCCGCTAGGCCGATACCATCACCTATGACACCTGCTGCCTCGGCATATCACTCTAACTCAACTTCATCAAGGCCAGTACCACCTCCGATCGCGAACAGACCTCCTCAGGCTGCTCCCCCGCCACCACCAGGACCAAGCCCCGCCGCTGCCGCATCAAGAGTACCACCTCCTCCCAGACCGCCTGTTGTACCTGCTTTTTCTCAGCCTCATAGTGAAAAAACAGAGGCACAATCGACGCCACCTTTGCCGATGGGAAGAAGTCCGGCCGCTATGGCGATGATGGCTGCTGGTCGGGCGGTGAGTTTCCAACTTTTCAGATGAAATTCTTCTTCTTCTTCTTCTTCGTACTAAACTAACTTTTCCGCACTTTGTCTTCCCTGTCTTCGTTTGTTTCGTTCGACAAATCTATAGAGAGCACCCAGCGACGCCAGTGACTCGGAAACACCATCGGCGGCGCCCTCACCACGAACAATGCCGATGGGGAGGAGTCCGGCCGCACAGGCGATGCTGGCTGCTGGCCGTGCCAAGTCTTCTTCTAGCGCCAATGCACAGTCAGATAACGTTCCGCCTCCTTCAATGCCGATGGGGAGAAGCCCAGCTGCACAGGCGATGCTGGCTGCCGGTCGAGCGAAGTCCAGCGCCACAGAGTCTGACGATGTTCGAGAACCTCCTTCGATGCCGTTGGGCCGTAGTCCGGCCGCTCAAGCGATGCTTGCTACGGGTCGCGCCAAGTCTTCAATCAGCGCAACCGATTCAGATGACCTTCCAACGCCTCCTTCGATCCCTATGGGACGTAGTCCAGCCGCTCAGGCCATGTTAGCCGCCGGTCGAGCTAAGTCTTCGTCCAACGCCAAAACACAGTCTGACGACGTTCCATCGCCTCCTTCGATGCCGATGGACAGAAGTCCGGCAGCCCAGGCTATGTCAGCAGCCCGACGTGCACGACCCTCCTCTTCTGACGCAGACGAGCCACCACCTCCCACAGGCCGTAGTCCGGCCGCTCAGGCAATGTTAGCAGCCGGTCGAGCCCGACCCTCTTCTGACGCAGGCGATGCTCCGCCGCCACCACCACCCACAGGTCGCAGTCCGGCCGCTCAGGCGATGATGGCCGCTGGTCGAGCACAACCCTCTTTTGACGCAGACGATGCTCCGCCGCCACCACCACCCACAGGTCGCAGTCCGGCCGCTCAGGCGATGATGGCCGCTGGTCGAGCACAACCCTCTTCTGACGCAGACGATGCCCCGCCGCCACCACCACCCACAGGTCGCAGTCCGGCCGCTCAGGCGATGATGGCCGCTGGTCGAGCACAACCCTCTTTTAACGCAGACGATGCTCCGCCGCCACCACCACCCACAGGTCGCAGTCCGGCCGCCCAGGCGATGATGGCTGCTGGTCGAGCGAGGGCACCTTCAAACGACGTAGACGATTCTCCACCACCTCCGATGCCGGCGGGACGTTCTCCGGCCGCGCAAGCGATGATGGCCGCTGGTCGAGCACGACCCTCATCTGATGACACAGACGATGCTCCGCCGCCACCACCGCCTACGGGAAGAAGTCCAGCTGCACAAGCGATGTTGGCCGCCGGCAGAGCCAAGGCGACTTCTAGCACTTCCGACAATGCGCCGCCACCGCCCATGGGTCGAAGTCCAGCGGCGCAAGCGATGCTCGCCGCCGGTCGAGCTCAGGCATCTTCCAGCACTACTGATGATGCTCCTCCTCCTCCTATGGGACGAAGTCCAGCGGCGCAAGCGATGTTAGCTGCTGGTAGAGCTCGAGCACCCTCTCATAGTGATACAGCAGACGCAGGTGGGGCGCCGCCACCACCTCCGATGGGACGCAGTCCAGCAGCACAAGCGATGTTGGCTGCTGGTCGAGCTAAAGTTGAGCCGGATGATGCTCCTCCTCCTCCTATGGGGCGAAGTCCAGCTGCACAGGCGATGTTGGCTGCCGGCCGAGCTAGGGCCCCTTCTAATGCGGCAGATGACAGCGAACCTTCACCACCACCACCCATGGGTCGCAGTCCAGCTGCACAGGCCATGTTAGCTGCTGGACGAGCTCGATCATCGTCGACTGCCTCAGGCCCTCCATCTGCGCCTCCGCCACCGCCACCGATGCCTCAGGCCCGGCCATCGCCCCTTCCCCCTCCAGCCACCCCGAGGCACGCCCTTCCGCCGCCACAATCTCAGATGACTACTACCGAATATGGCGATGAGGATGCTCCTCCACCACTGCCTTCTTCGAGGAGTCCCGTGGCGGTAAGTTGTTTATTCTGATCTGAATAGCCTCTACCCCATTTTGCTAATCAGTCAATGCCCTTTTCTTATCTTATATTATCTTATCTTTGACAGGCACGACCATTAGCTCCACCGATACTTTCCAGCACTCGGCCACCCCCACCGCCCATGCCTTCATCCCTGGGCAGAACTTCGTCGACTCAGAACAGACTTTCATCACTTCCTCCTGTCAACGGTTCTCATCGAATCAGCAGTATGCCCACCCAGCTTGCGACCCCTCGACCGACGAGCATGGCCCAAACGGGCAATTCCAACCATGAAAATCAGAGGGCACGAGCGCCAAGTCCACCTGTCACGAGCGGTAATCTGACTTTCCCGGTCAGCGCCATGTTCCCGCCCGTTAGAGCTTGGATACCAAGCAAGAAGTGAGTCATGCGTCTATGGGGTTCATTTTGCCATGTATCTGGAGACTAACCAACCCCCCGCTTATGCAGGACCTACCCGAGCGGTAACAGTAAAGGAGGAGGGATCGGATTCGAAGAATAGACTCGAGATTTTTCTATTCTAACAAGACCTTATTGTATGCGAATTCATTATCATTGCTCTGAGACGTTCCCCCTCTCATTTGTCCATCTCTTCTGAACCTCATCTACCTGCTTCCTCCGCCAACCAAAACACGAGGTCCCAGTCACTAATCTCAAACCCTCCTTCTGCAAGACACGAGCAGCTCGGATGGACCAGCTGTGAATCCAACAAGACGGCCAACCAAGTACTCGACCGTGTATTGTCTGGTAAAGCGTGCCACCATGTCGCATCATCTAGGCTACGCTCTCCTGGATGCCAATGCACGGTAAAAGGGACAGCTGGAATGAAAAACTTCATGACGAGTGCTAGAGCGATCTTGCCTAATTGCAGTGCTTGAGATGCATCCCAGGTAGTATCGTTGCAGTGGATGGCGCACAGAACAATTCTTGAAGAGAAACACTTCTGGAGCAATTTGATGCAAATAGGAAGCAAGAGATCTTGATCATAGAGTAGGATCATAGGTAGAAGTAGATCCTGCAACAACTGTCCAGGATCCTCCATGTCGAAGAGCTTCTGGGTATACAACAACTCGTCCAATTGAAGGGGGAACAAAGTGGCCAGACCCTTTCCAGCCAATCGTGCGATGAAAAAGTCACGGAGGTAGCTGCATAGAACGTCGTCGACATCGAATCCTAGGGGTTTATCACCAATGTTAGGGATGTACGGAGGAGGGAGCAGGTCAATCATAGCATGGGGGTCTTGAAGTAGGTACATAGATGGTGAACTGGAGGGCTTGATCTCGAAATCAAGACGAAACAAAAAGTGGTGCCATTCCACAAGTAGTGACGAATGCTCACCGCCCATACCTCCGACATGATACCCTATTATAGGACCCAGAGCGGTTTGCTCCCTTGTCGTGTTCAGAAGCAAATAACCGCAAACTCCCTTCTCATCAAGCGAGAGCAACAAAGGAGGGATGCATACGAGAGCTTAAATTCTGAAGTGACGAGCGAGTATGCGAGGCACTTGAAATAAAGGCATGATAAGATCAAAGAAAGTAGCAAGAATTACAAAACTATTGGGGCAGTCCATTGCTGTGATCATGGACACTATGGGTCAGGTCTGCGACTGCCACCTGTGAATGACATCCCAAGTATCTTCTCAATGCTCGATCGGTGCGTACGAACTGCTCAAATGTTGACGCCGCTGGGTATGCTCGCCGAGCTGATAGTTCTCGCGAGCGTGTTCCGGAGTCACTGGATGGGGCAAGAAAGCATGGGTTATATTAGCAAGGTGCGGTCGAATTGAATCAGACATCGTTTCAAGGGACCCACCTCATCTCCAACACCTGTCGCATCCTGCGAGAGGGGGTAAGAGATGCTCAATTAGGGAATGGGAAAAATGAGGGGAACTGAATGCAGCCGCGACTCACCATTCCCAAGTCACGGAACTGATATTCTGGACCGCCTTGTTGTGCTTCAAGAAATCTTCCTTGCTTAGATCATCATGAGTGACCCTCGCACCCGTCTGCTCATGAAGGATCTCCGATATGCGACCAACAGTAAGGCGATCTCCAACCGCATAGATGACCTTGTCTGTGAGGAGACCCGACCGGAATTGCGCAAAGAGTTTTGTTTAATGGAATGGAAAAGGTGCCGAATTTACGTAGGCAGAGCTGGACTGCTCCTGGTATATGCCTATTCTGTGCCCCAACCCACGCTTCACCTGACTTACCTCTAAATTTCCGAGGATCTTTGAAAGCTGGGAGGATCCAACCGCCTGTCTCTTTCACATCGTAGCATGGAAGTAGCTGATTCGTTGGAAAGGGAATGCCAAGGTTGTAGTAAGGCGGATCAGAAGGATGCATGAAGTTGATGCGCTTGCTGATGAACTAAAAGAGTGGGTCCGATGTTAGATTAGCCCCCTAAAAAGTCTAATTGGACTGGAGGTGCATACATTGGCTTTCAACTTACACCTCGCATGTAGAGATCTTGGTAGTAAAACGAAAACATGAAAAGGGCATGGGGTATCCCGGATTGCTTTAGAAGGTGATTAACTGCAAAGAAAAGGGAAGAAGGTGAGCAGAACGACTCGTTCGAAGAAAGGTTTCGCCACCCACCTTTGTTCTTGGACTGCTCGGGCGGCGAGAGTAGATTAGCTCTCTTCAGAAAACGGAAGCATCGCACAGAGACTCACTTGCCGTATACCATCCCCATCAGGAAGACATTCTGCCGAGCTGGTCACGGTAGTGAAAGTCAGCCACACGAAAAATTCCACGTTATGTGACTCAACTCCTTCCCAAAGGAAAGATCCCTGACACTGACCTGTAAATGATGAACTGGATGTGTTCGGCCAACGCGGCGTCAACGACGTTTTTTCCCCGAGCAGCATCCAATGCCATACACTGAACGGTGTTGCTCCCATCGTATGACTGGAGCCCTGTATCGTGTTTATCAAGTGAGGGATAATAGGGTTGATGTTCAGCTGCGAAATGCAACTTCTTTCCCCAGTTCAGCTGTGATAATTACAATCCGTCACCGCAAACAAACCCCAACAACCCTTAAAGGCCGACTTGAGCAACTCCACATCCTCGGCAGCGCACAACCGGATCTCCACCCCTCTCGCTCTCTTCTTTTGAGCGTTCTCACTCTCAGGCCACGGAGTGATGCCTACGATATCGAAAGAGCCGTCTTGGAGGAGATAGTTTATGACGCTATCACCTGTGTTAAAGCGTGTGAGGGGGGGGGGGCGGGGGTTAGAGAGTTGTGAGTCAAACAGAAAGTATCTACATATACACAGCGTCAATTGATTCGGCCCTTCTCTGCCTCACCTTGTTTTCCGGAACACCCCATCACTCCTATCTTCTTCTTCGCGATCTTTTGAGGCAGCAAAGATGAAGCCAACGGAGTCTGCATTCCTGTTCGTGTCGCGATGTCGTCAGTCGCGATGTCCGCGCGCTCTTTTCTAGCTGAATTCGATCCGTTGGCGGACGTCAATATCGCGGACGAGCATGGGCCTGACGAAGATGAAGATGGAGAAATGTAGCATGTTGGTAACAAGGACGACACTGGCGACAGCAACTGATCGCTTTCGATGCTGTCTTGTCGTGATTTGACATGAGATACGGCGGAATCGTTTTCTGACTCCGTTTTGGAGGATGAATCGACCAACTCTGGGGCGGGGCCTATTAGAGTGGAAGGATTGTATTTATCACTATCATCCATGGCAGTACTCGGTATCGGTACTATCTCGGCAAAAAAGGAATCAGCTGCTTTGTCGAGTGAGGAAAGGGAAAGGTGGGAGTGAGATTGGAGCTGAGATTCTTTGTTCAAATTTTCCGTTTCGATCGGCACCGTGGGTGTAGTCATCAGTGAAGACAATTGACTCGGGGTGGTACCTCCAGGCGCTTCGAGAGAGCACTCTCTGGAGCGGGATCCCTCTCCGGTCTCGTCCATTCTCTGCTTCTCCACCTTCTCCCCTTCTCGAGCTTCACTGTCAGGATAACTTTGTGCTTGCGCCCGTGTCTGACTCGATGTGGTTGTGTGACCCGACCTGCTCGATTCCGTCAGACCGGGCTGAATGACCGTAGACCAGAACTCGTCTACAATCTGCGGGTTCCTCCACACTGCGTCTCCATCGCAGCTTCTGGTGACACCCGGATCCATGGCCGCATCCGAATCCTGAGAACTGTCTCCTGCCAATTCCAAATCCGCGCCTGATACCCCTTGCTTTTCATGTGGATCAGTAACAGCAAGGGTATCGGAAGTCAAGGTATATTCGGCTGTGCCTTCGACGTCAGCACCCGACACATCATCAATATCAATCTCGTAAGCAAGTGATGACCTTCTCCGATCCATCCTGGGTTCCACGAACAATTCATCGCGAGAAGCCCGTCTACTTCGCCAGCCGAAACGAGGAGAAGAGGGTGTGCTTGTCCGAGGAGTGGATACGTTGGAGCTGCTCGCGGGGACGAAAGAGGATGAGAATGGCGAAGAGTTCCGGCGCGAGGAGTGTGTGTGTCTGATCGAGGGCATTTTGAGACGATTGAAAATGGGTGGAGAGGAGTTGGGTCTTTTGGGCTATGCTGAGCGGTGGTGGGCGGGGCCTTGAGCAGCGTGGCTAACGTTGCAACGCAACAAAATATGATCGTCTTCGGATTGAGGTACTTCAAGTTGTGTTTTGTGAGAAGGATATCGAAAGCAAGAAGAGAATCGAGTTTTTTCGTTTCGAGTATCTGGTAAGTCTTCTTTGTGGTGCTTGCATGGATATGATCGCAAGGCAAGTGGCAAGCTAGGGAAAGTATACCTTTTTAAGAGAAAGAATGCAACAGGCGCGGGCACCTTCTAGGTCGTGCTGCTGAAACCCTGCCTGGAGCTCGGAACAGCCTTGTTTACGCGCTTTCTATCTGTCTCACTTCCTTTCATGTCTTCAATTCATTGCTTGCTTCGTTTCTTAGGATGATATGGTTACCAGGAGGCAAATCAACGTTTCCGTTCCTGTCGTGTCAGAGACATTCTCCACGTCTTCCCTTCGACCATTCAGTCAAATTGTTGGAATGCACAACAGGATAAGGGTCGTTTCAAAATCACCCTTGACTGACGAACACGATATGTATGAAGAGGTCAACATGTCAATCGGCCTCAGTCGGTCGGTCGCGAACAAGACAGTCGCAAACAGACAACAAAGAGGGGGTTTAAATGTTTCGTTCGCATGCTCCGGGCCGCCACCCCAGCGGGTGTGAGGTTCAATCTTATGGATATGCTTTCAACCCAGGTAGAGTGGTCGTTGATCTGTGGATCTGATTGATTGGTTAGTGAGTGTCCATACCAGCCTACCGATCCTCTTTTACACCATCGCGTACTGCATGCCAAGAGTTCTAGACTTGGTGGAAACAGTCTCAATGAAACCGCCGGCAAGGGGGGCGAAATGGACGATTGGGTGATTAATTATGATCCATTAATGACGTGTATATTCACGTCGTGCCTGCATGTTTGCCCCCGATTCTTATCCTTTGACTGCCGTCAATCGGCATCCGCAATCAACGAATCGGGCAATCTGACCGGGGGGATGGGGGGGGGGGGAGTGAGGGAGGGTTGGTTGCAAGTTGGGAAGATGGGACAAACGTTGGACAAGATCGGTAAAGCTTAGAGAAGGAGCTAAGAGCTTGGTAAGGATCATCAAAGGAATGAACAACATGACCAGAAATCTACAAGGGACACACTTCTTTTTCTCATGTGGCTTCAACACGTGGCATCGATCTCGAGATAACAACCGATTCGGTGCGCGACGATCCTAAGAACTGCCGAGCCAGCGTACATAAACGTACCGTTGAACCCCTAAAAAACGCGACGATCGAGGGGAAACGCGAAACGATTGGTGATTAGTGCCATATCGATCTAAACACTATGACTTCACTAGCGACAACGACAGCAGCGGGTGAAACAGCATTGCCAGCACCTGCAGAGGCAAGAAGCGGAGGCCGATCCGTGATTGACCTCGATACAGGAATCGTATCCTCTTCCACTGCGTTACCCAGTGCGACCTCTCCCATCCCGAGTACTTTCCCTCCTGTCACCCAACGATCTCTAGACCTAACGAGCTTATCAACGCATATCCCGATTCGACCTGGAGGGACGTACACCTCTGCGTCGACTAGTGGAATATACGGCGCGTCGTCGTCGAGTAACAGACGTGGAGAAGGGAAAAGAAGTGCGAGGAGGCGGGAGAATGGTACGTTGTGATGCAAAGGGTTTGGGTGTTTCTAATTGTGTACTGAACCCGCTCTATCTTCTTTCCTATCTGTTTACTTGCACCCTCCCCTCGTCGTTTGCTTCCACTAGCCCTAATCGCGCACAACCCTCATGCAGCCCGCCCTACCCGATCTGATCTCGCTCCCCCTCCTCCCGGCCACGTCCCAACCTTCCCTTCCTTCTCATCTTCCTCGTTCCAACGCAAGACCCCCGCTCCTTCCCCTGCTCTTCCGACGTCGGAGCCTATCTCCTCACAAGCTGGCCAATTCACACTCTCGCTCAAGGGTGTACGGCAGCTTTTGAGGAAGAGAGGAAGAAGAGCGGAAGTGGTTGTCAAATTGGTGGAAGGGGAGTTTCGAAGCTGGTCTGGGTTTGGAGATAACGCTGAGGATGGGAGCAAACTTGGAGCTGGTAATGGATACGGTCAACCGAGGATCGTCGATTCGGCACCTGTTCCAATTAAATTCGAGACCACTCGATCTTCCAAGTCGGGCAATCAGAAATCAAACTTCGTCGCACAGGGTACCCATACGGACACCCAACATGCCATCACCTCCCTTCAAAACGATGCATCCAAGTCTCCCTCGTATACGACTGCCACCAGCAACCCACCTGCGCCTGCGCCTACACCTCCAGTTACATCCTCCCGTTCTCTGCCCGCGGCTTTCACGACCACGCCGACATCATCCCCCGCATTCCTGACTTCTCTCCTCGAATCCTTCTACTCATCTCCTGCTTCCTCGTCCGCCGCCACGCGTCCTGCGATTGTCGAGCTAGTCCGAGCACCGGGACACCTCGTCTGGGCCATCTCTGACGGGTTCGAGAGACTAATTGTACATTTGTTGGCGAGGTACTACGAGTTGATTAGCTTCAGTCAGACGTTGCCCTTGACATCCTCTTCATCCTCAGCGGCGGTAAGAGCAAACGAAGGAACAACAGGATATCGGATAACCCATATCCTTCTTCCTTCAGTCCTGAAACCGTCCACGACGTCCACGAGCATGGCCCATGGAGCACATGCAGGAAGCGGTACTCAAGGAAACGGAAACGACTCCCACCTCTGGACTCCCGAGAACACTGATATCGATACCGATTCCGCCTCGGCTTCTTCTTCTGGGTTCTCTGACGCTGTCGAGACTTCGGGGTCAGAGATAGATTCGGCCTCGGAGCCAGAGACGCGATCTCGGGACGTTGAGTCTGGGTCAGAAACTGAGACGGAAACCGAGACTGAAAACGAGAGAGCTCCGGCACGACGAAATCAGGGACGAGGAAGAGAATTTGCATTTGTCCCAGTTGGACGTTCTCTCGCTGGAAGGGATCGAAGTGTTGGTAGTGAGAGCGAGTGGAGTGATCTCGGTATTGATGGATCCGGTTTTCAAGACCCGGATCAGTCGTCGAACACCATGATCGCCACTGGTCCTGATTTTTCAATCACTCGAGAGCGGACTCTCCATCCTGATTCTGATGCCGAGTTCGACTTTGACGCGGATGCCGACGATTCGGATGCGGCCTCCTCTTTCACCGCCAGTAGTGACCACGGCAGTCAATGGGGAGACTCTTTGCTCGTGGATCCCATTATCAACGTAGCCGCCAACGCAAACGCAAACCCATTCATCTCCCAATTCGATCTTCCTATAATCGACCTATTCCCTTCTGCTCGAGAACGTTTGGGTCCCGGAAACAACCGAGTGAACAAGGCTTCGTTCTTCGAGTTTCTTTATGGTTAAAGGGAGGATGTCCCACCCAGACCATATTTGTATAGGTATAAAAACCCCCCTTTTCTTGCGAGTGGATCAAAGACGATAGAATCTGGTCCGAGGCATGTATCTTGCCCCCCCGCCTCCCGACCTTTTCTCATATACATTACCGCTGCTGCCATATTCACCCGCTGTTTCTCCAAAGTAAGATTTGTATTTCAGAGACAGTATCTATTCTTCCGCCCCGAAACGACATGACAATATGTATCTTACCCATATACAATATCCATCAGTGTATTATCAACTTTAATCAGATCATGCTCCACCAGGAGATGAGCACATTGCCAACCCATAGCTTGGTGGATGGTGGAATGGTTGTGTTTCCGAGGCCAACGGTGATCGTGATCTGGATCAGATTGTGGAGGAGAATAACGGGTGTTTCGAAGTTATCTGTGATGAAGAGGGGAATGATTTCTATGATTTGATGATACGTTGCGCAAACAGACGAAGACGTACCGGCACCGAAGAGACCGACAGAGGCTGTTTTTCTTCCTGCGAGAGCCGGTGTACTCTGTGGTTATATTATTATTCTATTAATTTATCTTCAATTACATTTACCCCACTCGACCCTTGCTTGCCTGCCATTTATTGGGTGTCTTCTTTTTAAGGACAGGGGCGGGGCCAGCGCGGGACGCGGGACAAGGGGCGCTTGTCGTGTTTGTTTACGAAGTGAGGAGAGAGATGGGGGGGGGGGGAGAGGGTATCGATGTTGTGATCCTCCTAACGGGGGAAGGCTAATAGTGGTTGGTAACCAATCACTCGGTCAAGCAACCAATTCATGGATACGATCGGTCAATCTGTAATTCATCCAACTCATCTTGATCATAGTCTCCTCGCCCAATTGAAGGACCACACGCAACGTACTGTCGACACCCCCAAGTCAACCAGAGTCTAGGTCAACGTCCCACAACCGCCGCCTCCCTCATCATCCCCACATGTCTTCTTCTTCCACCGTCTTGCTTACTCCCCAGCCCTCCACTCGACCCTCTCACCCGCATCGCAGAAAGAAGATTGAATCTTGGGACGATGACTTCGATTATCAGGTAGTTCCATCATCGGCTCCACCTACATCTTCTTCACCCCCACTGCCGACTCGGTCCTCTTCCCAGTCTTCTCCGTCTGCTTCTTCTTCTTCCCGCATCCCATCGTCTTCTTCCCACTGGCCGCATCCTTTGTCTATAGATGATTTCACTGAAACATCCTCAACACTACGTACCCCATTTTCAACCTCTTCTCATCTATCTACCTCGAGGAATTCTCCAAATTTGCGAGAAAATGCCGAGAACGAAGAAGAAGAAGAGGAAGACTGGGACGCCGAATTCGGGATTGAATCTCGTCCTAATCAGATCGCAGATACCAACAACAAGGTCGTCGGTAGATCAGAAACAGGCGTTTATCAAGGGAAAAGTGAATGGGATCTCGAAATAGAACGAGAAGAAAAGGAAAAACAGATGGCACAGCTGGAGGAAGAAATCCGGAAAAGTCTTAAGATTCGGTCCATGTCTGGCGGGGACTTAAATGAGAGAAGTAATGGTGGAAACGGAAACGGAAACGGAAAAGGGAGAGGGAAAGACGCGAAAAGTCGTGTGAGATTACCTCAAATCGAAACGAATCGTCTTTGGCCACCGGTACTGAGTGAAAGGACTTCCTTTCCTATTCCTGCTGATCTTGCTTCACCTGATGATACAAGACGTCAAGATAGGACGTCATCCCTCCAGACGACAGAACGAATAATGCGTTCCAGATCCGACTTACCGTCTGACCTCGATAACCTCACTGCACACACATCCATTTCCCATTCTTCCTCGTCCGTCACAGCCCTCGCACGGGGAAACCTGAAACCCCGTCGATCTCGCACTTTGCTCTCCATCTCGACGTCCGGATCCATACCCGCCATCTCTGCCAGCGCATCTGCTTCCCATTCCGAAGGCTCAGGTCTGAAACGGACCGTCTCATTCGCTTTCAAGGGCAAAAAAAGGGATGTTCCGCTTTCCCAGTCGCAGTCACAGTCGCAGTCTGAGTCGATGAGAGAAGTCGGGGAGCAGCGGTCGGAGATGGATCAAGCCAATAGTGACAGCAGTCCAAAACAGGGACAAGACGCTGTTGACTCGGTTGTTGATGTGAATGCACCGATCGATCACAGCGGGATGAAAAAGAGTAACATCGTACTGTCGGAGGAAGAAACAGTCAGGCAGAGCAAGAGGTCAAAAAGGAGATCCCTTGCGACATCATCCACCTCGACGCCGGTGTCCAAAATCTCAAGTGGGAAGATGTTACCCCCTTCATCGAGCTCAAATATGACTCGCAGAGCCGGCAATAGTGTTTTAACATCTACGCTTGGAATAGATCCTCACTCCGTCTTACCATTATCTCCAGTCAAGACGGGTAATTTCCCCTCATCTCTGTCCGCACGTTCGCTTTTGTCGCCGTCATTGTCGTCACCAAACTCGCCGAGACGGAAAGTCTTCCCTTCGAGCTTGAGTGCTCGATCACAGACGAATGGCCCCGCGATAGGAGAGAAAGTCGAGAAAGACAAAGACAGGCAGATCAGTATTCTGAAACGAGTAACGAGCTTCCATAGACGGTTCTCCACATCCGCCAAAGAAATACGAAACTCTTCATCGAATGCAAGTTTGAAATTGAAGATCGATCCTGTCGATCGGATAGGCGGAGCACACCCACTCCCATTATTACCATTATCATCCCAGGCTCGTGACGACCGCTACTCTGACGATGCGGTTTCACCTCGACCTAGTCTCAATCCGGAGGTTTCCACGTCCCATTTGGGTGAACAAAGGATCCCATCTCGTCGGAGCAGTCGCCAATACTCTTCTCAGTCACAAACACATTCGCAACAATATTATCAGCCCAGCCTGGGCGATCAATCCCAATCTCAACATTCTTACGCTGAGAAAGAACGTTCCGCCTCCCATGCATCCAACGCAACATCCATCTCTTCGACATCGGGATTTACAGAGACCCGGGCGAGCGGCGTCGGCTTTGGTCTCCGGAGAGAATTTTCTCATGTCTCCCAGTCTTCTTCCACAACGTCATGCTCGCGCTTACCCACGTCTCCGAGTCTGAATAGTCTGGCGTTCCACTTACCAACCCCAAGTCTTAACTCGCCTTACTACCAGAACCAGAACCAAGATCAGGGGATCGTCTCAGGTGCCTCGGCCTCGGCCTCTCGCAGTCAGTCATTTGCTTCACTTGTCAGTCCAACAGCAGCGTCCGGAATGAATTTGATCGGAGATCAGCGCATGCCAATGGACGATGACGAAGTTGGGCTCGCTATCAGCCCCGACGCAGAAAATGCAAGGAATGATGCTCTAAGGCGGTTGACCGCGAGAAACACTGAAGCTACGACTCCCACTGATGATGGCAACGAGATGACTGTTCGTTGTGACACTTCTCGGACGGAGCCTCCACAAACCCCCGAACCGACTCTTTCGAAAAAGTCCACTCGGAATCGTCTTAGTAGCCTCCATCAAAAACATCGTCGCCGAATCTCTCAAACTTGGCAATCCATCACTAATCCTTCTGAAATCCTCCCGCCTCCATCAACCCCAACAAGACTTCGCCTTGAATCGCAGTCCTCTAACAACGCTCGCTCGTCTTCCACCCATAGATCCTCCTCTCTTCTACCACCGCCTACTCCAACTAACGTTCGCAGTCTCAGTCATACGGGATCGCCCTCTCATATTGTCCCAATATCGACTGATGATCCTGTCGATATCGAGCGGCCGTCATCGAGGCAAAGAAGGAATTCGTTGGGCGATTTGAGGGTTCCTTCAACCGTCTTGGCAGCTCAAAGAGGTCTCAGGCAGGGAAGTGAAGCGTTGAAGAAGTTTGCTGCGGGTGTCAAAGGTGAGAGGGAGGTTTTTTTTCTATGTTCTTATCATCATACTGAAAAAACTGACAAGAGTAATATCCCGCAGAACTTCAACGACTCGTTGCGACTCATGAGCAGCTTTTGGAGACCCTCAAACCGCATCCGGAGCTCAAGACAGTCCAAGAACACTATGCCAAAAGTTGGATTATGGCTCAGACTCTGGTAGACCTCGGCTTCGGTGCTCCGAATGAGAGCACCGAGATAGACGTCAAGCGGCAGCGAAGAATAACGCTCGCAGCCAGCCAATCCACGCCCAGCAACTCTTTCGAAGATCGACGCGCATGGAGAGCTTCAACCGGACGACAAGGTTTTGACGAGGAAAAAATATCCAGATTGCGAGATGTGCTCACCCCTTCTCATTCCGACATGCTACCATCACTAACTCGACCACGACCATCTCTTCCTCAACAAACTCGTCGCTCGGCTAGCAGGTCAGGTCTTGCCAGCTTCCTCGTCACATGGAGAGTCAAGCCGTCTACGGACAATGACGATGGTACGTCTACGCAGCCCAAACCACGACCATCCCTCGCCGCCATGTTCCGCAAAAAATCTTCGACGTTCTCTGTCAAGAAGCTTAGCAAGGACTCGAATGATAGCCCTCGCTCTTCCTCCAGCGATTGGGATAGTGCGAAGTCAATGGTGCCTCCTGCTGACTCCTCCCCTACTTTGCTACTGACACCTGGGAATTTGCCTGTGCTCCTTCAGAACCTGAACATGGCCACTTTGGAATGCCAACGGTGCATTGATGAACTTCAATATTTGTACAACCGGGCTAAATGATACAAGAGTATGAGAAAGCTATGTCATGTCCAAAGAAAAACTGCAAGAAAGCAACGTTTTCACTGCTTCTTTCCCTTAGTAGCTCCGTTTCGCTCCTTTGCCAGTTCATCGAATTCTTCCGAGAAATGCATCGCCGAGTCAACATCCTCTTCCTCGTTTGCCTTTCGCTCAAACAACGGCTTGATCAAGCGATCAAAGTAAGGGTGGATCTTGGGGGTCGGGTTAGCCGCTCGAACTTGGTTGAGGTAAGATTCGTAGACTTCGCCGTCATATCGTCCAAGAGGCGAATTGACGATATGGTCGCTGATAGCGAATGAATCGATGATGGGGACTGGCGGGGAAGAGGGATTACTCTAATATTAGCCCGAATTCCCTATATGATCTGCTAGGTATACCCTACTTACTGGCACACGACCGAACCTCCTCGCAAAGCTTGTCGACTTGGACTTGGACGTCATCCATCTGTTTACCGGTGAAGTATCCGTCTAACAATGCAGTGAAATAGCGCAGGTTAGTGGCTGGGTAGTCTTGAACCGCTGCTAGCATAGTACTCACACTTCATAAAGTATCCCGATTGCTCTTCGATCTGCCACAAACCGTAAAGTCGGCAGAGCTTGACAAGGATGTCCCGTTCAGGGCTCTCGGGAGCCTGAAGGCACGCTTGTTTGAACATGCGGAAAATCTGCACAAAGCAAACCAAAGTGGTCAGATCCCAGACGACTTGTTACCAGGCCATCCAACAAACCCAAATCAACTTACGTATCCCGTCGTGTGCATCTTGGCAGCAACGAACCTCGACTGCGAGCACCTTTCCATCGCCTCGTCTTTGGTCTTTCCAGCCTTCAAGAAGCCGGCATAATCCTCTGCGGCCTTCTTGACCACGTTGGCCGCGACGCAAGCCCATCCAGCATCGATGTCTTCGAGGTTGAGTTTGCCGCTGGCCTTGCTGGACAGGTTGTCCGGGTTGGAGAGGTACGCCATGCCTGGAGGCAAGTGTTTACCTCGAATCGCGTCATTCCAGCTGCCGACGAGCGCACGACCGGATTGTAGACTGAGAATGGTGTTGTCTCCCTCCCAAGTGCACTGAACGGCAAAGTCGTTGTACATCCCTGGCAAAGCAGAGTAAGCAGAGTAACCGTGACCACCACAGGCTTGTCGGCACTTTTCAATCGTGTCCAAACAACTCCAGGTGCAGAATGCCTTGAGTCCTGCAGAGGTCGCGTGAGTCTCTTTGAGCTTTTCCAAAGCGTCCTTGAGGTTGGGCTGTGGGATACGTTGTAAGAGGGCGATTTTAGTTGTAGTTCGAGACAAAATCTGTCAGGGGCTAAGGAACCAGAGAAAACTCACGTCTCCCGGCTCGAGGGTCTCCATGGCCTGCGTCAATTCGTCATACATCTTGCTGAGAATCGAGCTGGTGAAACCGATCGCGACAGCTTGAGCGGTAAGCGGCTGTGAGGGAGGGGAGCGGGCTGTTAGTGATCAAGGAAAAATACCCAAAACTGGACAGCCTGCGGTAAAAGCAGAGAAGCGAGGTTGACACTTACAAGCAAACGCCTCTGATGGATCGGATAATCCAGCAATTGCGTCTCAGGCTTTCCTTTCCCAGCCCCAAACTGCCTTCTAACAGCAGCGTACCTGACGGCAATCGTCAAAGCTTTCTTGGCGGTATTACTGGAGTCCGCGACCATGGCGATTCGTCCAGAGAGGAGGGCACCATACGTCAATTGAGCCAAGGGAGGGTCCGTGACGAGGCCCTCTCGAGATACTTGGGTATGTTTCATCAACATATGGGCACGAGGAACTCGGACGTAGGTGAATTGGATGTAGCCGTTGTCTGTCAGTGAGACGGAATGCGGAGCGAGAGTCAGTGGCTGGTAATTCTTGAACGGGCCCGGGGGGGGGGTCCACGAAGATAAGGGGGGCAAGCCAAGCGGCGCGGCCACTCACCGATACCATCTCTGCCCATCTTTTTACCGATATCTCCGATCATGATTCCTGGTCTCAATGCAAACGTTTGGATATCTCTCAACTGCACAACAAACGTCTTGACGCCATGTTTCTTCCCCTTGACGATCAACTGGGCGAATACGGCACAGTGAGTCGCAGTGGAAGCGGCACCTCCGATCCACCACTTGGTCGCACCAATGTTGGGAGTGTGAATGATGAATTCGTCTGTGGCGGTGTCGAAAGTGGCTGTCGTTTCGAGACCGGCGACGTTAGAGCCGTGGGCGAGTTCTGGAGGGCGGCGAAAGCGAAAGGGGTACGCGAGAGGGTAGATAGAACGTGCGAGAGGGAAAAAAAGACAATCAGATTATACTACGGTCAGCTTGTGCCCGGTCAAAGCGATAGTTTCCCTTCTCTTTCACACCCTGACTGCTATCCTCTCGTGCCAAAGACCTCGTCAACTCACCGGTCATTCCAAAGCACCCGACCATTCCATTCAAACTCAAGATCCCCTTTTCGATCCAGTACTGGAACTGATTTGGTGTGGCTCCGGATCGAAGAGCTCCGAGGAAGAGGCCGAAGGAGACTCCGAATCGGGTCCAGAAGCCTGGGTCGGCGACGGAGATGAGCTGCGGCGGGGCCAGCGGCGAGCGAATCGAGCATTCAGTGCAAGTAGAGGAGAGCGGGGAGAGTAGAGAGGAGGGAAGGGGTGGGATGGGTTCGGTAAAGAGCAGCGGGGAGAAGAGAGGTAGCAATAAAGAGGGTTAAGAAGAGAGAAAACAAAGAGGGCGACAAGTCAGCAATTTATTCGTATTCGTTCCCGTTCTGTTCTCCTTTACGACGCCCGATCCTCGCTCCTAGCCACTGTTTCCTCTCCTCGACGCTTGTGCCAACGAAGAAGAAAGCCGAAATTGAATGAAAACGAATCTCGCGTTCGCTCGGTGACTGACTCCCCTCTCTCGTCGCCGTCGCAAATCCAGCCTCGTTCGCGGCTCCGCTCACTCGCTCGTACTCACCTGCATTCTCAGATTAAACACATCCAACGGCTCCGTCGTGACATAATGAACCATGCTATAGAATTTCTCCATTGTTCGTTCTCTTAGTTGATCTTTGGAGAGATCGTGGATGTCTGAGAGGACGAAAGCTGGGTCGCGGGAGATCTGTGGCGCGGCGCGGGGATGCCGGGTGAATGAATGCCCGAGCCAGCAGATGCGAGTGAGGTCGAAGGAAGGGGCGGAGAGTGATTACAGGAGAGAGGCAAGGCGGGGAGAGAGAGGTGAAGCAGGGAGAGAGGAAGAGGCGGAGCAAAGTCGAGGAGAGACGGTGTAGACGATGCGATGCGATGCGATGCGATGCGATTCGACGGCGAGAGAGGGAAAGAGGAAGAGGAAGAAAGGGACAAGAGTAGAAAAAAGGAGCATGGAATCAGTATTCGAAGTCAGGTATTGTCGGTCCTTCCGGTCTTGTCAGAAGAAGTAGGGAAGCAGAAAGGGGCAAAGCAAAGAAAGGGCAAGAAAAGCAGCCAGAAAGAAAAGAAAGGCGACGCGCGGACGCTCTCCACTCACCTCCTCCATGAACCTCTCCTTCAACTTCAAATTCCTCTCACTTCCATGCAACAAGATGGAAAGCGCTCTGATATTGAATGGCGGGTTCTCACGTTCGCGAGCCATTGTGACTACTGTTGAAGGGGTGGAGGAGGAGGAGGAGAGGGCGAGGGTCTTGGAAGGTGCCGAAGCGGCGGTGGTGGAAGAAGACGACATGGTGGTGGCGGGATGAGATAAGAATGAAACACTGAGAGTAGGGAGACCGAGATCACACGGAACGGATCGTTGGAGAAGTCTGTTGACGAGAAAATTCGAAAAGGGTTCTTATGTGAGACCTCAAACCAGTCAATCGATTGGGGTCGATCGAATTGAGTGTGTTGTGTTGTGTTGTGTTGTGTTGTGTTGTGTTCTGTGATCGGCTAATAGGTCTTCGAGGCAATAGATAAATATATACCTTCCAACTTTTCCCTCAATCGAAGAAGGTCGGTGGTGTGTAATGGTCGCTCGGATCTTACTTATAAGAGTCCAGTCGAGCCGAGCCGAACGGACGTTCCTTTGAGCCCTTTCAAGTGATCTGTCGTGTCGTGGCGTGTCGTGTCGTGT
>JANGFI010001612.1:0-21133 GCA_025758705.1 Goffeauzyma gilvescens
ATGTATATTGTATTCCCATCCGGACTGGTTCTGATATCCCGGAGAAAGGGGGGGGGGGGGGGGGGGGGGGGGGGGGGGGAGGGATATGTCTTGTTGCTGAGGCTGAAAATACTCGGCGCTGCGGCTACGATACTAGAAGAAGATGGGATGACTGCTTGACGACGGGCCAAACAAAAAATAATGAGACTTCCGGAGCTTGGTAGATTGATGGTCTCAGTGGAACGGGGATCGCTTGTGTATGGCATGGAGATATTGGAAACTAGTGCACATGAGGTCTATCCATTTTCAGAAAAGGTGAGTTGAGGATGGTATGATTCATTTTCGCTCGATGTGGATCCACACTGTTGCTCGAAGTGGCCCCAGGAGTCTCTCTCTCCCAGCAAGAACTACTCGGCCGGCCGCAACCACCCAAACCCCGTTGGTTGACCCCGTGGGTGTCAGTCACAGTCACAGGTGGTAAGTAGCAAGGGAAAGGATTCGACTGCGTGGGAGGAGAGGAGGGTTGCGAAAGGCGCCGGGGCAGCAGGGATGGGGAGGAGTCAGGGGGGGCTAATCTCCCGGCAGAATTGCCCATTGACACACCCCTGGGCGTTGATGGGCCGTCCCTCTGTAGCGGAATCGGCTGTTTTACCACAAAGGGACCGCGGGGGGGGGGGGGGTTAGGAACTGGGGGAGAGAGACCGAGTGGAAATCGGTCACTGTCGGTGCACCGAACACCGAGGAGAGTGATGGGTATTTCACGTGATATAAAATAAACCTCTTCCCGCCTCCCCCGCGTCTGATTGTTCGTCAGCCCTTGAGCCCTTCTGGCTTACTGTGCCTCGTCCCCCTCATTCTCACTGCAAAAGAGGCGGGGCGCGGAGGTAGGGGCCATCGTGAGAATCAGACAGCGCAACTGCAGCGCGACTCGGCTTAGGCGTGCGAATCTCGCGTAATAGTTTGAAAGTGTGTCTTTGCGGGAACCGAAAAACAAAACAAAACATAACTCGCCGTCGCCCCCGAAAGCGTAGAATCGCCTTCAACCAAAGAGGGGAAGGCCGAATGAATGGCCGAGTACAGAGCGACCATAGGCGAGGTGTTGTTTATTGACGACGAAGCTAGTCAACATCAACAAGACACCGACGACGACGCTGACAAGGAGAAGCAAGTTAATAAATTATACAGGTGTAGAATGGGAATAGTGAGCCAGTGGCAGCTTCTATATCCTTTCGCGTGACAAACAACACATTGTTTTACCGGTCGATGCAGACTATCGAGAGCGTTTCCGGTAGCATAGATAAGGGGTCAGCGCACTTTCCCCTTGCTGGAGAGATTTGATTTTCAGAGAAGACAACATAAACGTTACCAAAAACTCGCAAAGAAAAGCATCAGCCAGCGAAAAACAAGACGATACCAAGATGGATCTCGAGGATCAGTCCGTCATTCTGAGGAGGCTGGAAGCTCGGCGGCATGCCGAGCAGAACCTCGCCTCTCTCCCGTCCATTCCCATAGAAGGGACATACAACTCCGACGATGAGTCCGATGACGACACGGGAGGTAGCGAACGATGGGCAACGGCACAGAGACAGAGTGTAGGAGGAGGACAGTATGATGGACGAGGAAGGATGCTGGGTGACATTAGTGTGAAGCAATCCGATCCATCCTCAATTGATTTACCCACACCTATGCCCACGAAACGACAGACCGATCAATTTCTTCACAGCATCACACTCTCTCCCATCTCTACCACTGGTGGCCTCTCCCTTCCTTCCCTCAACCTTCCCCCCTTGTCCCAAGGCGACGCTACCCGTGACCAGGAACAAGAACAGGATCTCTCCACAGCTTCCGGAGGAGCCAACAGCCACAAAGAAGGTGGCACTAATTCATCTTCTTCTATGAGTCGCGGAGAAGTCATGTCTATGCAGGATCCAAACGTCAGCATGGGAAGTGATGTTCAACTGCCAATGACAAGTACACCTCTCAACCCAAGGGGCGGCTTTTTCGGAAAGTCGCTCTCACAAAGGAGGGTGTCCGAGATTTCGGGCGGTCGAAGCAACAAAAATCGACACAACGAGAATGAGAACGAGTTGGAAATGGGAGACGAATTATATCACACCCCTGGTCGAGCTTCTGGATTCAATCAAGGTAATCAAGGTCACAAGGCTTTTAATCAACCGACCTTGCTGTCATCGTCTCATTCCGAGAATGCAACTCTGAACTTTGAAACCGCTGAGGAGAACCGCTCCATCGATGACGGGTTGTCCAATCGATTATCGCGGCCAATGTTCGGGAAGCGATCGCGAGAAAGTGAGAGCAGTATAAGAACGGCGGTGAGAGTGGATGGAGTTGCAGCGCAACAGAGCCCTGAGAGGAGCTTCGGGGACGAAGATCATTGGGACCAAGAAGAAGAAGAAGAAGATCAATGGGGAGAAGAAGAAGGTGACTACATGGTCCCTCTAAAAGTTGATGATTCACCACTCCCATCTGATTCCCCTGCTCGTGACTGGGAAGATGACCGTCGACGAACGCGAGGCATTCCTTTAACCCCCGGTCCTGCTCCCAAGTCTCCTCACCCTCGAGCGCTTCGACGAGACCAAAATCAGCAAGCGTCGCTTCAAACCCCTCGAATCCCCTCGCTCACCGAGACAGTCACCGATCTCTCCGAGGATTCGCTCGATCCGACACGGACTCCGGAATTGAATGACAGCAACGAATTTTCTCCAGGTGGACCGAATCATGCTTACGATGGTCCTGGCGCCACTCCAGCTCAACAAATGAGATTCAGCACTACCTCGCTGCTCCCAGTCGTGGATGAAGTGGAAGAGTTAGCCTCTCCGGCGGCCTTCAAGCCAAAGGAAAACTTTCTCGCAACACCTGGACCGAGCAACCACAGTCGATCACAAGCTTTGAGTGACCTGACAACCCCTGGCATGGGCCGACATAATTCTGCTACCTCGAGTCCTCTGTATGACCCCCTTGGTAGAGATATCAACGGTCATCTCACCTCGATGATGGATGACTTGCGTTCTTCGGTAGCGATTCATGGTCTCGAGACTCCGAAACCTGGCATCAGCGTTATGGGTGCTGATCTTGATAAGAGTCAGATGAAGAGCTTTGTCGTTTCCGCCCTCAATAGCTCGCGAAGGCCGACACGGATCTACGGTCGACGAACTGCTCGGTTATCAGCTGGATCCACAATATCCAGTGAGATGCACAGCAGTCCAGCCAATGCTTTATCGCCGCCCAACGCTAGGTCAGAAAGAGGAGCGTCGCCTGCTTATAGCATTGGCAGCCAGCTCCTCGGTCTGGATGATCTCAATCAGTCGCACAACTCAAGCTTCATCTCGGTCACTTCCTCGGCCGACTTGACGACCGACCGTCGAGCGACCTCTTCTCGATTCAAGGGAAACATCTCTGTACCAGGTATACTTCCGAGTGACATCGGCGGCATGGAGAGTCACGTAGACGGTGTCAAGATGTCCAAGTATCTGAAGAGCATGAATGATGGCCTTGTGAGCGAAAACAAGCAGCTTCACAAGAGGCTACTTGAGATGGAGGCCCTACAAGGTGTCCTACCCTCGCGCTCGCCTTCGTACTCGCTGTCTCGCGACGGCGATCAGGCTGAAGGATCGCTCGCGCTTCCGGAGGATGAGGATGAGACGGCCGCTGCCCTCGCGCAACTGGCGGAACGCCTGGAGGTTCTTGAAGCCGAAGCCGCTGCCAAGGACAAGCGTATCTACGACCTGACGGAACAAGTCCGAGCCAATTCTTTGGCACCCACCTCCAACCACGACCAAGATCTCGAAGCCAAACTGATGGAATATCAGCAACTGGAAGTCCAATTGAACAACGAGATTGCGAATCTGCAGTCCACTTTAGAGGTAAATGAACACGATTACCTCGAGAACAACAAGAAATTCGCCGAGGAGTTTGAGGCCATCTGTCAAGAGAAGGATACTGAGATTGTTCGAGTGTCCGAAGACGCCGCGGCGAAGCTCAAGGAGCTGGAACGAAAGAACCTGGCGCTGGTGCAGGAGAAGGACCGACTTCGAGATGTCTTAGAGTCTGGTAGCGACGCAGACAAAGAGAAGGCGCTGCAGGCACAGGTGTCCGAACTTTCCAAACAAGTGTCAGAACTTCAACAAGTGGTGGACATCAAGGAGTCAGCCATTGATCAGCTGGAGCGGGAAAAGAGCGACACCAATACCGAGGTAGAAAGGTTGAACGAGGACCTCGCTCAGGCTGATGAAGATGTCGACAAGCTTGCTCAGCAATTGACCGAGGTCCAAGTATTAGTTTCACAGCTCGAAGACGAGCGCAAGGACGCTGCTGAAATGGAGGTGGTCAATCGTGAACTGCGCGAGGAGAAGGAGGCTGCTGTGGCAGAGCTCCAGAAGGTCCAGTCTCAGACTGCCGCAGCACATATCGAGCTTTCCGATTCCAATCAACGTGCTGCCAATTTGCAAGCGCAACTGGACCAGCTCCGCGAACAGAACCAATCTACCGAAGAAGAAATTAAGCGAATCCAGGCGGAACTCCGAGTGCAATCGGAAGCTCCAAATCCTTCTGACAATGGTCGGGCAGAGGAACTCAGGGAGCTAAGACACCAGCACGACTCCGAGGTCACAGCTCTTCAGGCTTCGGTTGCCGCACAGGAGAAGAAAATTGCAGCACTCATGGACGAGAAGGAGACGCTGCTTGTTCGAGTCCGAGTTCTTGATGCTCAGATCAAGGCAACGGAGCAGCCGAGTCCTCGCGGTTCCGTTACCCCAAAAAATACGTTCAGGGGTTCTTTCA
Organism: Goffeauzyma gilvescens; assembly: GCA_025758705.1. NCBI lineage: Eukaryota > Fungi > Basidiomycota > Tremellomycetes > Filobasidiales > Filobasidiaceae > Goffeauzyma > Goffeauzyma gilvescens. Next base: position 4,777 of record JANGFI010001612.1, read on the forward strand.
ATCTCAAAACTCCCATCACGCCTGGCCCTCTTCCGAATGTAAGTTTGTTCTCCCAACGCTCGCACAGCAGACGCATTGACTGATCATTATCCCTCATTCTTAGGCCTCTTGGATGTTCTCCCCTGGTAACGGCAGTGTATCCGAGGAAGTCGTCTTCCGCCGACTCGAGATGCTGCAGAGCGAGCTGAAGGACGCCAACATACGTCTAGATGGCAACTTTGACCGACTCGAAGCTGCTGGATTGACCACCTGCGGCGTCGCCCAGGAGTTGGCTTCGGCGTTGGAGAAGGCTGCATTATTGGAATCAGAACTGGTTGCAGCTCGAGCTGCCCGAAATCGAGCCTCGAGCAAACTTGAGCACACCAAATGCCCCGATTGCGAGGTACGATTCGATGCCAGGGCAGCTCTGCAGTCTCCTGCTGTCGGCGAGTCGTCAATGTTGTGAGTTAAACACCACATTTCTTTCCGAGTGGGCTTCAAGTACTAATCGTACCCTACTTTGCAGCGCATCCGACGTAATGAGCTCTCGACGACCCACCAACGGTCGAAGCCACCTCCGAGACACAATCAACAACCTTCAGTCGCAGTACCGAATGCTCCAGGAGCAAGCCGATGTCGACAAGCAACGAAAGGCTGATATCATCAACCAGCTCGAAATCGACTTGAAGGACGCCAACGATGCTTTAGAGGCCACTCAAGCGTCTCTAAGAAACCGAGGTGGCGATGAGGATCTCCGGGCAGAAGTAAAGCAGTTGGCCAATGACAAGCAGTCATTTAAGCGAGACTGTGATCGCCTCAGACAAGAACTTGAGGCATCCCTCCTGCGAGAGGATAAGCTCAAGAAGGAGGCACAGGTTTCGTCGTCTCGATTGGAGAGGGAGATGGTTCAAATCAAATCGGATCTGAAGCAGTCTCGGGAGGACCTCCAAGCCATGCAAGACTTATACGATCAGAAAGCCAATGATCTGGAAAAAGCCGAATCCCGACTTTCTCAACGTGACCGAGAGCTCAGAAGGATCAAGGAGGACCTTTCTGGCTTGGAGAATGCCGTCAAGAGATCACGAACGGAAGCCGAACGGAACCTGGCTGGCATCAAGCGGATGGAGAATCAGGACCAGAAACTGCGAGTCGAGATTGAACGCATGGCGGAGGCCAAGAAAGTTGCCGAGGCTGAGATGGAGAATCTGGAAAGTCAATTGGGTGATTTGAAGAATGTGATCGTTAGAATGCAGAAACACACGGACAAAGGAAGTGCCAGGTGAGTTTCAAACAGCAAACTTCGTATAACACCATCAGCTAAACATGCGCATTTGATCCAGCCCAACAAGCGACCTCCTTGCCACCGTCAACAACTTGATCTCGGAGCGCAAGAAGCTGAGTGCTCAAGTCAAGTACCTCCATGCCAAATTTGGTAAAGAGAACTCGTACCGAAACGCACTGCAGGTTCAGAAGGACTACCTGATTTGCCTCGTCGGCAAGTTCAAGCAGAGGTGAGTGGCTTTACAGGCATTGTCTTTCCTGAAGTCTTTGGGCTGATGTCCAACCATGTGAATACAGTGAACGAAACACGACTGCGCTCATCGCGTCCATGGGCTTCCCTGCGACGAGCTACGCTCCGAAGCGCCGCCACACCATGCGCGGGGTGGCATTTGCTGTACTTATGACCATCCGAACGAAGCGACTGAGTCAGGAGTGGAAGTCTACGGTTGAGAAAAGGGACGTTGTCATCAAAGGCATCGCATGAGACAGGTCTTCTCAAGTTGTGTTTTCCTCGTGATTTTCTACTTTGGCTTTTCGCTCCTTTACCTTATATTCGGGATCTAATCATACTAGCGATCGTGACGATTTTCTTTTACGAAACTAATGTACCGAAATTGTTCATCATTGAACTCCTCCTGCCATCTTCACCATATCGTCCAATAACACTGCACGGTATCGACCGTCATCCATCATTGCGTAGATAGCATCTTCCCCGACGTAGACCGTCACACCGCCTCTGCCATCGACATTCTTGCTGACCTTGAATAGCGGTTTGCCCGTCCCTGGATGAGACTTTCCTGTCGGCACGAATATGAGGTTATGCTCGGCAGCATGTTCTTCTGCAATAGTCTTGAAGCTGATCTCGTTTTCATCCACATGTGGAGCTGGTGATGGCTTGACTGTTCTTGATGACGATGACTCCTTGCTTTTTCTAGAAGGTAATGGCTTGAAGTCAGGCTTAGCCAATCGACTCGGTGCGGCATCTCCCAAGGTAACGGCTTCGTTCATGAGCTTTAGACCGTATCGGAAACCGTGCTCAACCCCTTTACTCTCCGAGAGTCTCGTTTGATGTGTTGTGAGGAATTTATTGAGATGGTCCTTCCAAAAGTGATACCAGGATGCAACTTCTCCTGCGTTGTAATTTGGCTGAATGAGCCAGAAGTGCAACGTGTCGAGCCATTTCGGGAAGAATTTTTCCTCCAGCAAGGTCATGAACGTTGACTCGCGCATGAGTGAGCTCCAGGCGAGAACAGCGTCAAGCGGAGCCATGTTCTGCTGTCGAGGATTGACCTCAAAGTGAGAATCCAAGTACGTGGCGAGCTTGGGAAGGACGTTGATAAGGATGAGAGTGTCCCATTTGCCACGAGAAAAGATGTCTCGCCATAGCGGCAATTCCCTTGGGATAATGTCTTTTGGTGACCACCTCTTCATTGCGTCTCCGACCTGCAGTTTAGCATCCTCCAGCATCTCGTCAGCTCGGTCCCCAAGAACAGGCAGCCAAGGGAAAATTACCGAGGCCAATGATTGCGATCCTTTGCGCGGGTGCCATTCCTTGACCTTGTTCTGAATTTTGGGTAAGACAAGCTGGTCCAAGACATTGTCGAGCACGAATTGAGGTAAGATCGGTGTCCATGATTTAACGAGATCGACAGCCGGTTCTGCTTGGTAAGGGTCCCAGTCGTTATTGAGAGCGGAACGGACCTTGGGTAGCCACAAGGTGTTGATGAGAGCTTCGAATGGGGTCATAACGTTGCTTCCAGTGGCATCCTCGGCATGGCCAAGGTCCATTGACTGGGATGTAGAGTATCGGAAAGCTTTTTTCCAGGGAAGCAGGTGGTCCAGTAATCGACTTGATGGGTGGAGTGGTTGCCATTCTCGGAAGAGGGGGCCCAGGACCTGGGCGATGGCTCCCACGACTACGTCGTCAAGGTCATATTCATCGTATTCTAGGCGATAATCTTCGATCAGAGTCTTGAAATCATCAGTGAGGACGGCTAAGGGCCGTTCCTGCTGATTCTTGGTATCTATTGTCTGGATCTTGGTCTTTACGGATTCGATCGTCTCGAGAATAGTCTTCATGTTAGTGATCTTGATCTCATCTTCCTGTGCTTGTCTTCGCATCTTCTCGACCTCCCTCTTGGCGAAATTCCTCTTCTCATTTACACCTTTACCTTCCTTAGCCAATGCTTGAACGTCGGATTTGGTAACGTCGAGAATCAGCCGAAGGTTGTGCCGCAGTTCGGGAAGCTGGGTTTTATCAGAGGAAGGAGTCCAGGTCGATAGCGAAAGATTTCCGATATCGGCGACCTCTTTGAGCTCTCCACTGCGAGCATCAAGGACAAGTCCCATTCCCGGTGCTAACGGTTCTGTTCCAGCTTCAGCCAGCAGCTCGTCGTAGGTCTTGTGCTCGACTTTCACTTTAATCTTCCGTTGCTTCTTCCAGCTTGCATTTTCTCCCTTTTTCAACTTGCCATCTTCATCTTCTTCTTCATTTCCACCTTGTCGTGCACCTTTCTTCTTCTGTCGTCTCCTATCCCTTCTGATTTCTTCTTCTTCATCCGAACTGAATTTCTCCCCTCGTGCCTTGGCCTCTCGTTTACTCTGTTCCGTTCGTACACCTTTACCAAGACCCTGACCACGCTGAAGCCCGATGTTCGCTTGAATCGGTACAGCTTTTCCAGACTCATCCTTTCCTAAACCTTTCCCGACGGTCCATCCTTGTTTAGCGAGCATACGAGCTCCGAAAGAGCTCGAGATGCTTTGTAGATGTCGGATATCGGCTGCAGTTACCGTTGGATCAGGTGTATGGCTTCGTCGTGACGCTTCTGTTGGTCGACCCATGAATGCCTTCTGAGGCCTCGAGGAAGTCGATGACGACCCACCATGTAAAAAGGAATGACCACTGGCTGTACTCGTACTCGTTGTTGCTCGCTCCACAGAAGAAGACGCAGAGGGGGCCGGCGGTGTTGGCGCGAACCCATTATTCCATCCTTGCCTCCTACCTCCAAAAGCCGTAGGAACCTCATTCACGACCTCCGTTTGCTCTTCTTCGATTCGATGACGAGCAGAAGTTCCAATGCCTGACATTTCCGGATCGGTGGTGATGTCCCTTGAGGATGGATCGATTTTCGATGCATTTGACGGAACTCGATCCGGTTCGCTTGTCGAGTCGGCAGCGGGCGATCCCTCTGTGGGTGTGGAAACACCTTTTTCGAATGAGGCAAGGAATGATTTCGGAGCGAGGGGTGCTTTGACGAAGGAGGTGGCGGTGGAAGAAGAACCAATACCAATACCTCCTCCCCCTTTGGATCGCTTCATTCCGATTCCACCTAGACGAGGCATTTCGTCGTCCTCATCGTCCTCATCATCTATTCCATCTCTAGGTTTGTCGGTGTACTGCTTCCTTTCCTGCTCCTCCCCGACTGGGTGCTCTGAGACATCCGGATTAGACTGTTCAGGTGTAACCTTGTCAGATGCCGACACAAACGAAGGAGCCACGAACCTCTTGCTCCCAGATCGCGTCCCTGTTCCTGCTCCTGCTCCCCTTCCCCTTCCCCCTCCACTTCCACTTCCCCCACCTCGACCTCTACTACCACCTATACCCCGTCTGTCATCCTCATCTTCACTCCCAAATATCCCCATCCAAGCACTCTCCTTCCCCTCTCCAGTATCATTTCCCTTCTTCCGCCTCTTGACACCTTGAAACAATTGTCGTTCGGCACGCGCATCCGGATCTTCGTCGGCGTAGTCGTCATCTTCCAACTCCTCTTCAGAGGCGTTCGAGTCGGATGAGTCATCCGACAGGTAGGTTTTACGACGAGGCATGGATTGGGTGGTATGGCGGCAAGAGAAACAGTGAAGAAGAGGGTAGGGGAAAAAAAGAGCAAAGAGTAGAGAAGCAGGAGCAAGAGGACGACGACGGAGATGATCGGAGAAGTACTGATAACGGAGTAATTGAATGAGTGAATGGGTCTTTCGATGTAATCGAGATTCGCGATTCTTCTTCGAGGTATGGGTGAATCTATGACATTTGCGTTTGATATGCTATCCCAAGACGAAAGTGTGGTGATGATGCCGTCTCTTGTGACATTGACGGGTAAATACCCCCCCCCCCTCCCCTCACCTAGGCGGCGTGCGGTTTCTCTCTCTCCGCCCAAACTCGGCTCCGAACTACTGTTTGATTGGTCATCAACATCTCTAACCACTCAACCCCATTGTCCATTGGTCGGGGGTGACGAATGTAATGGAATCAAACCAAATCACCTCCGTTCATAGTCCCAAAATCGCTATATATAGAACAGCCCAACGCTGCCCGCAGTTCCAGTCCATGCCGACCCGTCCTGTCATAAATTATCTTCCGGGCAGCCCCCCCTATCTGCATCCTTTATTGGCAGAGACAGAAGAAAAGGTTGACTAATGTCATCCGGAGACTGCGAAATAACAAAGAAGAAGAGCGGAAACAAGGATATGAAAGACCAGGCGATACTCAGAGGGTAACCAGGACGATGCTTCTGGGGAGGGCGTCCACATTCACATCATGTTGCTGCTCCTATAAATCCCACCTTTGAACTCAACGAACCCTCATCCAGGTTAGGGTTTTCACTTTATTATTGTGGCTTCACGTCTAACACTGTAACCTGCGACAGTTTCTCGGTCAACTCATCAAAAGTCGCTGAGCGACCGATCTAGGCGTAACCCCAAGGATACTCGACTCAAGATGGGGTTCGGAGCACACGATAGCCTCGCACTAATTCATGGTGAGTCTTTTGCCCTCGACATTCATACATGCTTTCATCTTCCGATGTTTAGGCCTTGAGGAGATCGTTCCCCTTTAACAGCCTCCTATCTACGCTCGACTGGAAGTAGAATTCGCAACGCAATTTTCCACGTTGAGATATGTATCTGTCTTACTTCTTTTGTTTTCTATTTACTCCATCCGTGTCCATCCTTCTCCCCCTCTCCCTTGACATCTCTTTAGCAACTTTCGCATGCATACTCACCCTCTTCGTCGTCCCAAGCGCCATCTTGGTCGCCCGCTATCGGAACCATGCGTACTTTGACGCCACCTCTACTTCTATTGACACCGCCACAAGCCGCCGTCTCACTCAGGTCAAAGCACGCCCACAAGATTGGTTTCGAGTCCACCTATTCCTAAACCTCCTCTCCCTCTCCCTAATCCTCATCGTCTTCATCCTGGGTGTCATGGCCGTCCACACCCAAGATGACGGATATCAGTTTTCCGGCGAGGGCAGTGATCTTCATCATAAGCTAGGATTGGGCTTATTTGTGATGATGTTGGTCCAGGGTCTGGTTGGGGCGATGGCACACAAGTTCCCTGGAGTTGTCAGATCTGTCTCAAATGGATCTCCTTCGGCTTCCGTTCGCGAAGAAGGGGAAAAGGTTGTGATTTCTAATACCGGCTCGTGGAACAAAGACGAGCACGATAACGGAGATGATAACGGAAATCAAAGCGGTAGCAGCAGGAAAGAGCAAAAGAAACGAGCAGACCTAGTCGACCCCGAAGTTGGCCGAGGATGTTGCTCCGGCTCAAACCCGGCTGTTGTTGGGGGCTGTGACTGCGCATTATCGAACCTAAATGGGGAACCGTGTGGTTGTGGTGGAGCGGGCGATCAACTCCCAGAGCTGCAGGTGCAGAGGTATGATTTGAAGAAGAAGGATGATGTGGAGAGAAAAGCACTGAGGGAAACGAGGATGAAGGAGAAGAAACACCCAGTCAGGATCGCTCACTGGGCACTCGGTCTGATCGTTGCTGCGGGCTTGTACTGGGAGACGTGGAACGGTGAGCGTTCTCTTACTGCTATTTCTTGTGTCTCCTTCATATCATCTTCACGCCGCCCCTTTCCTTTATCTGAACCTAGCCACCGCTTATTCACACTGAATCTTGTCACGATCCCTGCCCCTTCTCCCCCTCTCCGATAGGCCTCAACATCGAATGGTCATCCATGTCAATCTCGATGACATCCACCCCTCAAACAGTCCAATATCTCTTCTGGATCTTCTTCCTCATCGGTGTCGGCCTGTACGCCCTCAGCGTCGGTACAGCATTATTGGAAAAGATGGTACTGTGGGGCGAAGATCCGAAGGAGGAAGAAGCAAAAACAACGCGGGAGGAACAGGTGGAAGAAACAGAGGGACTTTTGGAGAAAGTTGTTCAAAGAGAAGGGAAGTCTTGTTGCTGTGGAACGACATGAAAGTGATGATGTTTATTTGTATAAACAATAGGCTTGACTGTCGGAAATCGCAAAAGGGAAACTCAAAAGCCCCTTGAAGTTGTACTCATGAAGTGTCACTCGTTTAGATCATATTTGTCATAATCCAGGAAGGTATGACATACGGTGCAGATCATTGCGGGATGGGCAGGGATCTATATGTCGTCTAGGGAGTCGAGAGTCATAATGGCAGATTGTGTGGTCATGAAGGTCGTGGCGGGTTCGTGGCAGCTGATGTAGTTGGCGCAGAGGCAGGGGCGGGGACGGAAACAGAAGTTGGAGTCGGGACAGGGGCTGGCACAGGGACTGATAACGGTGCTGGTGGTGATGCGGCAGCGACAGAAACATGGAGTGGAGCAGGATCTGGGATAGTGGCTGATGTCGGTGCCGGCGCTAATGCTGAAGCGGTAGGGGAAGAACCAGGAGCCGTAGCAGGGTCTGATTCTGACGTGGCTGTGACAGAAAGCGGAACGGATACAGGACCTCGAACAAGGGGTGATGTCGATGCTGGCACTGATGCGGGAGAAACAGAAACAGAAACAGGAATCGGGGCGGATGCTGGTGCCGGTGCCGATAACGATGTCGGTTCAGATGCGGTAGGCACAGGCACAAACGCAGGAGCTGGGACGGGGCCGGATACCAATGCTGGTGCTGGTGCGGCACGAACGGGAACCGGGACGGGAGTTGATGTCGGTGCCAGTAACGGTGCCGATGATGGCCCGGCAGAAGTAGGAGAAATGACAGAAGCTTTTATGACTGAAGCAGATGCTGACTGCGGTGCTGCTGGGGGTGCTGGTCCCAATCCGGGTGTCAGTGCTGGTATAGTAGAAACAGAAACGACAACAGGAGCTGTCCCGGAGACTGAGGACGGTCCCGGTCCTGATGCCGATGCTGGTGGTGGCGTAGATGCTGGTGCCGGCGGTTGTCTTGGACGATCTGAGGGCGCTTGACTGATCCCGCTACCGTCGGCTCTCTTCTTCTGTTGGTCCGTGATGATTGAATGAAGGAAAGACAGCTGCTGCGGGCTGAGCAGTGGGACTGCAACGGATAGAATGACGTGCGCCATGTCTTCTGTCATTTTGACGACCGTTGCAGGTGGTTGGAAGGGTGCAGCATTCGCCGGAGCAGAGGTGTTGGGAATGATTTTCAACTCCGAAAGACGGGACATGAGCGTGCTGTGAGATAATGGGAAAGGAGAACTTCGCAAGATCAGCGAGAGCGAGAGCGAGCATAATATAAGGGTAAGACTCACATTGGCACCATAACGGTGACCGGCGCAGTCATGGTCGGTTTTGATGGCCGTACCACTGGCTGAGTCAAGATCTCTTTGGCCTGTTTTGCCTTCTCCGACTCCTTTGCCTCCCTCACTTCTTTCGCTTCTTTGGCCTCTTTCGCTTCTATGGCCTCTCTGGCCTCTTTCGCCCTTGCATCTTTGAAATCCTGCGCCTCTTTGGCCTCTTTGGCCTCTTTCGCTTTCTTCATCTGTTCCTGTTGTTGTCTCTGTCTCTCGACATTTTCTTTCCTTAAGCGATCCTGCAGTTCATCAGCCTCTCTCCTCTTCCTCGCCTCTTCCTGCTCATTATCTCTTTTACGTTGTCTCGCAGCCTCCTCAGCCGCTTTCCTTCTTTCTTCAACGAGTACCTTCTCATGGTCCGACCGTAGAGCGCGAAGTTGGAGATTCAAAGCCATGTTGCCCCCCCGGAGATCGGAGATGGCGTAATGATCATATTGCACCACGTTGGGAAGAACCGGATCTTTGTTCTTGACGGCTCGTAATCTCCGTTCGAGCTCGTTTTTCCTCTCCACGATATCCTCAACCTGCCTTGTCTCAAATATTTTGCGTTTCTTGCTTGGTGGACGCATATCTTCGTCCCAGACCTGCCAAATGTGCCACGGCATCAACCTATCGACAGCATCCTCGTACGACTGAAAGGGATGAGCAGGTATGTATCCACCTGTTGTATAGGACTGATCTTCCATTAAATTCCGCAATGTCTCCTGCTCGGTCTTTCGTACCATCTGCTCTTCTTGATCCGTCCATTTCTTCTTCGGCTCTTTTAGTCTCTGTGCCGAGCTTGTTCGGGTCAAGGGTGCCGAGGCTGTTGCGGGAGATGCAGAAGGGCGGGAGCCTATCGATAATGTATTAGGAGTTGGTATGCTGGGCTGTGAGGAAGGAGCTCGAATAGCAGGTGCTGACGAAGAAGGTCTCGCTGCATCTTGACTTGGCGACGGGTTTGAAAATTGTTTGGCCGGCGGCGGCGGTCTCGCACTGCTCATCACCGGGCGCGAAAATGGCGCTGGACTCCCTTGCGGACTTGAGGATGAAGATAATCCGGCTGGAGGAGGCATCGCATATGCCGGAAGGTCTTCCAGCTTGATTCGGGAGCTGGTTGCAAGTGGTGATGCTGTTGGGACATTTTGGTGAGGTCTGGAGATAGGTGCAGGTCCTGCTGGCAAGGCTATGGGGGTCGATGCTGATATTGGTGGTTTGTGCGCTGGTGAGAGTGGTCGGTGTGAAGCGGGATTCGATATTGTAGTGGTGACAGAGATGGGGACAACGTTGCGGACGACAAGAGGGTTCGAGATGGTTGGCGTTGGGGTGAATGGACCGGAAGAGACACCAGGAGCAGCACTTTGACCAGCGGATGCTTTCAGACCGTCTGAACCTGCAGGAGTCGATGTTGGATCGTGACTACTCATCGCGATTGGTATGCTTCTTTTGTCTCCAGTCTTCCTCTATCCTTCTATCTTCGGCATTGGCTCTCATTCCTTCTTTCTGTTTATTAATTCCTGGCTTGTTTTGTCATGTCAATAATAATCAAAGTGTGTCTTGCTCATGCGGGGGAAGGGGGGGAATCGCGCATGGGCAAGCGCGCCGCCTCGAGAGAAATCGGTAAGAGGAGGGGGGGGGGGGGGTCAGGAAAGACACCACAGAAACACACCGCGGAGATCTACCGTGGAAACTGACAGGACCAGTTTATAATCCTCGGGCCTTGGGGAAAGGAACGGAGGCGGGAGCATCAAGCGAACCAAAAGTCTACACTCGTCGGTGGCCTCCCATGCTCTAGCTTATCTGTGATATCCAGTCCCTGGGCCTCGATATCCAATAGCCTGACCTGTAAGGTGATTTCAGTTAATGCCTGATTGAGATAGGAAAGTCAACACCAGCAGGGAGGCCCTTTGTGGGAAAAGAAAAAGCGAGAACTCGCCTGCATATATTTCGCGCTGGCCCTCGTCATCTCAATCTCAATCTCTGACTCGGGATCGTAACTGAACAAGTATCTCAATCCATCAATCCACTCCGCAAACTGGTCGCTGTCCACTGCAACCAAGTCCAACAAGCTTTGATTTTGTTCTGGTCTCGCGAGATCAGTGGCTATTCGCTGGAAATGTACTCCGACCGGTTGAGGAGAGGCACCTGAAAGGAGCGAGAACGAGCTTTGCGATGGGATAGACTGCTGAGGCATGTCAACGGGACGGCATGTCTGAATCTTGACTTCCATGACCGAGGCGAGGGGAAAGTGGCCGACGTTGTCACCGCCATTTTCATGTTTCTCCCTCAAGCTCTCGTACGTCAACTCGTCTCCGTCTTCGGAAGCATCGAGATCACCGTCGGAATCCAGATCATCGCCGATGTCCTGGCTTGATTCGACCACGTGGGGTATCCGCTCTTCGAAATCCTTGTAGGCCAAATTCTTGGTATCTGGAGAGAGTATGACGAATCTCCACGGCCGAGAGGGGCTGTAACCGCTTTTTTGGAAGTCAAGGACAGCAGTACCGGCATGAAACCAAGATCCTCTGCACATGCAGTCTATTCTCTGGGTCAGGATAAATTCGAGACTATCGGCATGTACTTCATCTCGGAGTGATCCTACACGACTTAAGAGCGGATCACAGTTTTCCAACCCGGCAAATTGCTGAGCTCTGATAGATTGATAGGTGGCGTGATGGAACGCATCCACGAGCTTTAGCCAAGACGGCCGTGCGGATAGTTGCGTGGAGACGAAATCATAAACGACTCCATTGATAACTTCGAGATCGGCCAGAATAGCTCGCGATTCCCGCCAGACTCGGTAGTAAAGACTGAGTACCAGTCGATGCAGCCGAGAGAACGTGAGAAGTTGTGGTTGAAATTCTTGGCGGTCCTCTACTTTCATCTCAGCTTCGTAATGTCGGAGCAAGATCAATATGGTTTCGTTGCTAGCTTGCACTATCGGACACGCTTCTTGTGCATCTGCAAGGTCGAGCTCCGGCTTCAGAGACCCAAGGTAATCTGTGTCTCGCAAGAGATCGAACTGTGCATAGATAAGGGGTCAATGATCGCGAATCAGAAGTCACGTTACCTTTAGCCTCTTACAACTTACGAGAATGGTCAACCCAAGGACTCCGCTGTCGGTCAAGTGTTCTCCAATACTTCGTGGATCGACAAGAGTCCGAATGACTGCATTACTTTCGGGAGTGTAATCAGTTGACACAGCAGACATGATTGACGAAACCATGTCCGAGTGTCTGGGCCGTGTCAGATCCACAGATGCCGATTGAAGAAATTGAAGGGAATGAAGGTAAATGTTTTGGTACTCCAAGATGTAAGGACGAGCTGGCGATACTTCTCTCGTCGTCATCGTACGCTGTAGAAGAAGCTCTCAGCAACCAGCCCTGAGATTCCAAGAACAAAAATCCACTCACTGATACAGCCAGCGGGGCACGTCGCCGTTCCAGTTCCTCAACAACAGTCAGATATAGGCTCGAGTCCGGTGCGGCACAACGGAGGCACGTGTTGAGGAAGTCAAGACTGGAATGGAATTTCACAGCAAGTAATTTCAGGAATACATACCTCATGTACGAATAAATGTCTGTTCGTACCTGCTAGTAGCGACTTCGACATCACTGCTCTCTACCCGTTTCAAGACCACATCGAACAAGAGTCTTTCCGCCTGCAACAGCCCATAGATCTCTTTGAAAGACCTATCCAGTTTCACCCCTGAACGTGAATCGACCCTGGCGGCAATTTTGCCATTCCCGTCAACTGGTGCATCCCCATCAGGCATGTTGTTCGCTAGCAGAAGCTTTGTCAAGACATCTGTGGCAGGTCGACAGACATTGTGATTCTGGGTTTGGGAGACGATCTTGATTAGGCGGCGCGGTAAGGCGGACCCCAGAAGCCTCCAGGTAATCCGATAGGGGAGATCGAGTATAGCTGAGAGACCGAGAAGAGCATACTGCAGCGAATTTGGGCTTTATCAGCTATAGGTGGCTGTTGGCAAACCAACTTGTAAGCCGCACTCACCGCCAGCGAGTTCCCGCAGAGACCGAGTGGCGCGGCACCGACCATTGTCTGTTCGGCTCGCCCAGTCTTGGCGCCGCCTGTTTCTTTATCGCGATCAACCGCCAACAGCTCCATCAAGAATCCTAGCCCGCCCTTTACTATGAACTCGGTGGAAAACGGTTCCTCTCGAACTCGCTTTTGAAGTCTGAACAGGGTAAGCTTGAGATGTGCTGCGTCCAAAGAGGATGGAGGAGCATGAGAAGGATCAAGAGAGCGTGAGAGTACAGTAATGTTGTCGAGTGCTTCAAGAGCTGGAGATTTAACGACGATCAGCAAAACCCCTTCCTTTACTTTGGCCGCGAGGTTGTCGTTTGTTACAAGGTCCTCGTTCAAAGCATCTCGAAGAGCGAGACTCGGGGGTGGTTCGACACATTGAAGAGCCTTGCATACTTGCTTGATCACTTCTTTGATTGGCAATTCGTGGTCAATCCGAGCTTTGATCGTGCGTTCTCCGTATCGGATGCTATTAGATGGTTGGATCTTGTGGATCGTGGGTTGTTGTGGAACTGCCATGGTGAACCGAGTTTCGCAAATACCAAATGACGATGCTAGCTTCGCCGGGGAAGTCGCATTTCCTCCGCAGAAGATGTCGAGATAATATCACTGTCATGGTTATATCACTGCCCCTCGCCATAGATGATTGATTAGATTTCCCTGATTTATCAACTCCAGAGGCCTACCTGTGTGCTCTGATGCTGCTATACCATCATCCAAAACCCTCATGTAATCTGCCCCCCACCTTCTCTTTGCCTCCCTGACTTCCTCCTTTCTGTCGCGCCTGTTCCTCACGTTTCATCTTGTGTTGTCATGAAACCAAGCCCCATCACCGCGATGCGAAACAACGGTCGCATAATGGGGGACAACAACTGATAAGAAGGAAGAACAATGGATGGAAAGAAGACAACGAAGGTATAGCGATTCATTCTCACGTAGATGCAACAGAACAACTTCTGAAACGAAAACATAGACGAAAAACTAAGACCGAAAAGGTACATAAACGAAAGCCCGTCGATCGCCCAAGGGTATCGACATTTTGCTCAGCAATCAAGGATGAACAATGGATGGACGTAAAATACAAAAATGGAAAGATGAAGGAGGAAGGACATGAACTCCGTGTCCTTCGATGGAGGTAAGCTAGCTACAAATTTCGAGGAAGATAGGGACTGGACTTGGTTATTGGGTGGGTTCTTCGAGATGAAGACCTCCCGGAGCCAAAGGCATCTCAGAAGTGGGCGAATTGATTGCTTCGGCTTCGGCGGCGAGAACGGTTTCGACCGGGACGGCTCCGACACCGCCTCCTCCGATCTCCACGTTGGGGCCCTGATGAACAGTAGAATACGTTCTTTCAGCTGGGATAACGCGACGGTGGAAGGTTGGTATGTGTCTACTCACTATCACGTGCTTTAACACGTCGCTCAACGAAATGATGCCCAACAACCTTCCTTTCCTTGCCTCCCTTTCCGCTCTTTCCTGTTCCGTCTCACCCGCCTTTCCCGCCCCCCCTTCAACAACGACGAGTCGGTGAATCCGTCGCATCCGACTCAAGTCGAACATAGATGCCAGGGAACTATCGGGCGTACATGTCACGACACCGCTGAATTCGGAGGAACGTCGTGCAAGTGCTTGGGCGATCGTCATATCTAGGTCTTGGTAGCTTCCCGACCGGACGAGTCCCTGGATTGGCAGACAAAAAAATAAGGTCAAACATACAGCAAAGTCAGCGACAAGGGTCCATGTATGGTCGCAACAGAACAGAAGGGCACAAATAGGCCCCTTTACACCCTTACTCACGATAACGTCCACGGTCTCGTACAGATTGATGACCTTCCCTTTGGAGTCAACGATTGGGACAGCCGAGATACCCAGCTCCGAAAACATGTGTACGACATCAAACACTGTCGTACGCATCGTCGCCGTCGCCAGCGGGTAATATTGATTTTTTGCATCCGCTTCCGTTTTTGGCTGTGTCTGTCCGACGTACGTCCCGATCCCAAGCTCTCTCAGTGTTTTATCTAGGAAGATCGTTTCACGGCAATTAACGGCCATGAACTTCAAAACACGGTACTGCGTCAGTACACTTAAGACTACTTCTTTGCCTGTTTGATCGTCTCGATCGATTAAGGGTAGTCGTCGGGCGTGTGTCCGAATCAGTAGTCGACAGGCTTCGAAGAGTGACCGCATCGGATGGACACTCAAGAGCGGTGGTGGTGGTACTTGGAGGATTTTCTCGATCTCTGTTGTGCGCAGGAGGGTGATTTGATTCGTTAGCCATTGACTTAGATTGAGAAACGCAATTGGCGGAATGGCATATACAGCCGATGATGAGTGATTATGACTTGCGACTCACCTCGGATGCTTTCCAGTCTAAACGTGTCTACATCCGCAGCTGCCATCTCGTATGTTGCGATATGATAGTAGTATTGAATCAAATGGATGATATCCGAGACGGTGAACATTCCTGCGAATCTTGATTCTGCCGAGTTCCACATTGGGGCTGAGACAACACCTAAATGGTAGAGCAGAAGGGAGAAAAGGGGATGGGGTGAGCAAGACGAGATAGACACTTCCCCATGTCCAAAAGCTCCCCTCCCCCTGCTTCTTCTGAAGAGAAGTACTTTTAGACGGATGGCGGCTAAGCTTGAGTTCTCACCATTCTGCATCATGACCCCCAACGCTTTCTTCACAACCAACTCTGAATCCAAAACGATCAACCGGAAACTGACAGGAAAGACATCGTAGCTGCTCTGAGCGTTCAGAAATGCCCTGATCACCTCGAGTGCCTGGTCGTGACTCATTCGAGGTGGTGTGTTTGACGGAACTGAGGGGAGAGACGAAGGTGCAGATATAGAAGGGTCGCTGGATGGACCAGGACCTCTCGAAGGCGGGATGGGAACGGGATCCGCAATGGTCATGGTAAGCGAATGGTAGGTGGAAAAAGATACACCTGGTTTACTATAACTGAGAGACAGATCTTGAAAGGAATGGATGACGTTGGCATAAACTGAGCGAGCACAAACGGGGAGGACGTTCGTCGTAAATGATGATGACGGCGTGCTGATGTCAAGAGTGACGGTATGACCGTAGCGAGAGAGCCAAGCTTGAGCTACGTGCCGAGATGGGTATCTATCAGCTTATTGTCAATCTATCCGTATCGAGGTCTTCCGCCAAGACTATCGATACCCTCGAGACTGGTAAAGATATTCAACGTGTTGAAGGGTTGAGGTGTATGATTCGGTCGTCAATGGCTGATTGTGACTGTATGATGACGAACTGCTCGGATAAGATGCGGCGCGGAAGGAGACACGAGGTGGTCAAAGAGGAATGGACAAATCAATTCAGCCAGTTTTATTCGTGACACCCCTTGCTAAATCTTCAGGCGAAATCTATCTTACCCATTCGATTTGTTTACAAGTTGTTGCCTCGTGTTTATGTCCTGTGAGATCGCCGTTTGAACCACCACGACAAACTGACTTCCAACCGCCCCCCACCTTGTCTGTCGTCTGTCCACCCCCCCGTCCCCCTTCCCCGTGCTCGCTTAACC
>JANGFI010001613.1:0-21268 GCA_025758705.1 Goffeauzyma gilvescens
TTCCTTCCTTCCTTCCTTGCCCCGCCCCTACTGCTAACACTTTTTATAAACTTGTAAACACAGTCCCAGTCCTTTCTTGTCTGATGCACGTCGTCATTGTCATGGATTATTCTTCGCTTCCCCTCAGTTTCAAAAATCCAATTCCCATTCCCATTTGCCCCTTAAGCGAAAGAGTGATTTCCTAAATGAAGAATGGAAAGGCAGGAAGTGTTCAGCAGCCAGCACCACTGGGCTGAGCTGGGGGGGCAATCACGCGTAAAAAACCCGCTGACCCACGGAGGAAAAAAAACAAACCACAGTGCCGCCCCCGCCCAGATCGACTGACATAGTCATCCGACGGGAAGAGAGAGCTCAAACAGCTAACGGCGGCATTCTCCAAATCATTCATTCACTTGCTTGTTTCTACTCTATTTCCTTCCGCCTTCCCTCAGACGTGCTTGTGGTGTGCAAGGCTTCGGGAAAAGAGGGGGGAGGAAGGGGGAGTGAGTGGCCGCGAAGCAGATCCCAACGCGCCTGATGACAGGCAACGGGACCGTTTGGGTTCGGGAGGGGAATTTCATTTCAAGTGGGAGAGAGGAGGGGGGGGGGGGGGGCGCATCTTGGTCGGATTGGGGTCATGCTGGATGTTTGTATTCGTCATGATTTAACATCGGATGATGTCTAAGATACAAATCATGGTGCACAGAAACATCTGCCGTTAACAACTTGGCTTTGACTTTCTGGCATGACAGACTGACCTCTGACCGTCTTATATGACCTTGCTCCAATCAAGGCTTTCCTGATCACATGAGTTGATGTATTGGCATCCTCAAACACCCACTCCTCCTTCTTCAATGAGTTTGGAACAGGCTTGACGGGTCCAGGAAGAAAACGTGGCAAGTGAATCAGGTGTTTGATATTTTACGAGAGAGTTGATAGTCTGCTGGGAGACAGACATACCTGGCCGATCGGTCGGTACATGTGACTCAGCAAATGACATGCAATCCCAGACTGACGAGAGAGAGCTTATTTGATATATCAGCAAAAAAGAAATAGGAAGAGATCCTTGCTTTTCTGACGTTTGCCACTTTATTCACTGCCATCCGTAGCCAGCACAATAAACTTCAATTCCCCTTCAGCGTCACCCGAGGTGATCTTTCGATAAGTCACTTCAGGTCAAGCTGTGAGATAAGGAGCTGTTTTCATTTTGGAGTCCTTTCAATTCTCCTCTGCCTCGCTCTTCCATCTTTACGCAACGCTTTGTTAACGCTGCAGACTCCCAAAAAATAACAGAAACAAGATTACAAAATGGTGAATGATGAAGAATATCATGCTGTTATCGCTCGCTCAACTGAGAGCCAGCACTTACGCCTCCGTTTCCTGATGGGTCCACTTGTATCTGGGTGCATCACCAAAAGTTCGAGTAGGTAGCATGTAACCCAGCACCTTCCGCGTTATATGACAGCAGCCTCCTTAGTTGAAAGTTCCTGTTGGATCCCGAAGATGAGTATTGGAGGTGCCCTTTTAAAAAAGCATGACCATCGCCACCAATCGGAGGGAAAAAACTCCCTAGGAGATGAGAGAAACTCACCTTTTTAACCTCATTTGGGTTATCCTCTATACAATCCTCTGTCAACACCTCACACATCTCCACCCGCCAGGTTCGCCATTCCCTTGGTTTCATCCAGTATCTCGCAACAGCTCTACAATCCCCTGTTCCAGCGACATAGATCTCTTCTCGTTCATCATGAACAACCATGGGAACGACAAGCGCCCCCGAAAGAGCAAGTTCAATGACGGGCATTGCGATTGGTTGGAAATTGGGACTGCCTGGTTTTGCAGGAAGTTGTCCAATGATCCGAAGAGGTGAAGACACGATCTGGTCGTCCAAGGAGAGGTAAGCGCTCTTGAGCGAGTCCATGATTGTCTCGGGGTTGACTTGAGCCGTTCACCGGAACAAGTAAGCGGGAGGACTGGGGGTGAATTGAGTCAGGTACGCCTGAACGTGCTGGATTGTGGATGTTGGGGTAGAAAGATCAGTGGGAGGCAAGTGTCCAGCATAAAGAGATCGAAGTGAAATAAATAAATAAATCATGCGATGGAGAGTCCTCGACCGCAGCTCACTCACCAGTTGTATCGCCAGAGTGCCCATCAATAGCGCCCAATAGCTTAATACCTCCCAATTCCTTGTCAAGGCTAGGAAGCATGTCGCCATAAAGAACCTTTCGAGATACTGAGTCAGCGGCGTATCTGTCCTCAATCTTCCTATTAGAGGCGACAGAGCTGGTGTCATACCGGCTGACAGAGGTACGCTTGGATGTGGGGAATGTTCTGCTGGGCTCATTGGATCGGAGGACGCCATTGACAACTTGAGTGCTGATCATTACATGGTTGTTGATCTGGACGCCCCTGGATGTACGGTCCCGGGTTTCACTGTCCAGTCACACCGGGAGTCAACTTTTTTTTGGCTCAGAAGAAAAAGGTTGGATGATGGTACTTACAGCTTGGATCCGGTAGCAGCTTCCGTCTGTTCAAGCGTTGCCCGTTTTGCCGTCCAATCCACTCAGCACCTCTGGGAGATAGTAGATGACGGCTGCAGGATTCATCAGAGACTCCACTAAAAATCCGCCACCAAGGATGCGATTCTGTGCGTGAGACAAAGAAGCAGAGGTGTACATTCGAGAGTGAGAAAAGGTGCTGATTTGGGGCTTGATTGGGACGGCTCGAGAAAGATTGCCGCCGCAACGACGGAGTGAGATGAAGGCGTTTCTCATGGTAGCTCAGAAGATGAAAGGGTCGAAAAGTTGTATTGTTGTTTTCTGGTTAGATCAACAGTTAGATGCCGTGACTGACTGATTCACTCACTGACGGACGGACTGGTCAGTGTTACCAATATATTGCACGGAATTCTCCTTTCAGGAGGGCGCTCGCTACTCTCTCTCGGGAAATGATGGGCACGGACCACTGACCACGCCCTGTGTCTGTTTTCCCTTTCAACGCCTTTTTTTTCCGAGCAACTCCTTTAAATCTTGATCTCGTCCCTCAGTAGAATTCACAAACCTTGCTTGTGGCGAAGTCTCTGCGTTTGTCTAACCGTTGCAAATTACAAACCTCCTCCCTCCAAACCTCCCTTGTTCTTGGGCTAGCGAGAACGCCCCTGAGAAGGTCAAAGCCTTCCCCTTTGTCTTTGACCCGCACAGACATTGCATCGGGGGATTTCCCCGGGCCAGATCCCCAAGCAAGGACTCATCGCCGATACTTATCGCCACTTGTTTTGTGCTTTCACAGGTGGTGCTATGGGTAAACCCTCAGCTCACACCTGGATGTCATACGGTGGCAAATATTGGACGCGATTGTCGCTTCTCCCTTGTCTACTACAACCAAACCGTCTTTCCATTGAATACAACATGACTTTTCTCCACTCCAATTTGATCGCTACAGTACTTCACGACCCTTATCCACGAGTTCGTCACGCCAGCGAAGTTGCTCCAAAAGTGATTCTCATAAGACTCCTGCCATCGACCTTCATCCCCAGTTCGTGTATGCATGAGTGTAATTCCCGTAATTTGAATCTCCCGCCGTATCCGCAGACGCTCTTTCGGAGTTCCTATCGTTCACTTCAACTTCGCTAGACACTTCAACGTATCAACGTTTCTTCTGTGCTTGCTTGATCGCACCGGCGACGAGAAGACTTCCAAGAGCGAGAGCGCCGGTGACAATTCCGATGCCTGAGATGGTTTTCGTCCGTTTGGTTTCGTAGGTTTGATTTGAAACGGGATGTTGAGACGGAGGATGCGAGAATCAGGCGGAAATGGTGTTGATTCAGTCCGTGTACGTGAGTCGAGGTGGCGGGCAGACCATGAAAGGAGTGGCAATATAAAACTGCGTTAGCAGCCACTTCCAACATCATCTTTTTTCTGAATACACCCAATTATCTGCGCGATGACCATGTTCGAGCTTCGGTGGCAAGAAATGTCTCTCATTTGGAGAGCAGAGGGCGGCAAGAGAAGGATAGATGTCGAGGCACCAACAGGCAAGACGAAGAAATAGGGAAAAGAGAGGAAGGGAAAGAGTTTTTAAACGGCTTACCGATGTATCCCTCCCTCGTTTCCGCTCGATCAATCAAGATCTTAAGGGATTGCGCTTGCAGATTGGATGGCTCGACATGGAGGAGTAGATCTGGGATATGATGGGTCGACCGGAAGAGAAACGAAACAAAAAAAGTACATGTGAGAGGGGGGGGGGGAAGAGGATCGTTCAAAAGAAACGCGAGACATGGTGAAGGTAGATTAGTACGGAGTTGGTCTGGGCCGGCGACAGCATCACGCGTTCATGTCCGTTGTCCAACCCTTCGATGAATGAAGCTTAGTACTTCATGTCAGTCCAAACATCGACAGACGAATGCCAGAGGGCGTTTCATGTCCGATCTTTCAGACGGAGAACCGCCCATCTATTCCCCTTTCGCTCTCCGACCTGTCGCCCCGAAAGGGTTTGCTCGCCCGCAATCTCTAACGGCTCACTCGATCGCCGCAGCAGATTCCGAACTCGTAAGAGCGGGATAGGAGAACGAGTAAGAGGAGATCAAATCAAATCAAATCAAATCAAAACTCACCGTTGAATTTCCTGGCATGTCCATAATTTCCCAACTTGTAGTAACCCATCGCGATGTAATACGTGCATTCTCTCCTATGATCCGGCGAATCACTGTATATCTCCTGTAGTAGCTTGATCCCCTCCATTTGAAGCTCACGTTTTGGTGATTTGACGAGACCCCATGCGTAGTTGAATTTGGTCTGGGTGGTGATGTGCTTTTGAGAGGATTCTTTTTCGTATTGGAGACGGAGTACCTACAAGAGAACGCGCAGAAGGAAAGTAAAACGAGAGAGCCGAGCGTTTGTGCCGTTAGCAGACTCGAACGTTTGCAAGTACCAGGATGCGTCCAAACCATCCTCCGAGGATTGCGAGTGATCGCATTACTTTTAAATTGCTCTTACCTCAAGCTCGTCAAACGTGAGGGACTCCTCGGCATCTGCCGCGTACGGTAGCTGAGTAACAGGCATAATCTTGGAGTATGGGCCGTGAAAAGAGGTGATGAAAAGATGCGATTTCTCAAAAGTCGTTACTGAGGATTGTGCTGAAGGGTTGCAAGAGGTGGTGTTAACGTGGTCTGTTTCCTATGTGACTAAGGCGTCCGAATATCCGAATAGTTTGTATTCAAGATGAGGCGGATTTGAGGAGTAACTGATAGGAGCTGTCGGGTTACACGACGATCAGGGCCACCCTGACTTCCAGCTGGGATTTGATTTTCCAAGATGAGGATGTCAAGAAAGACAAAGGGAAGATGGGTTAATGGGAAGCGGCAGTTTGGCGGGGTTTGTCGTCATCGATCGAGCCTTACAGCCGGGGCGGGCGGGCGGGCGAGGAGGGGTGTTGGGTGTTGGGTGTAGCCTCGTCGTGGAGCCGGATGAGGGGTTGATTACGTCACCCGAATGGGCGCGTCACTCGTTCGAATGGGGTGTAAGGGTGTATATAATCCTCGGCAAAATGCGTCTCGGATCCGAAGATGCAGGCCACCTCGGCGTTGGACGAGTAACACGGATGCCACCAGCCTGCCGAATGGAACTCATTTATTCCTATACAAGTATCGCAACACTGATCAATTACCCGCCTTCTTGTCTGCAATCTAAAGCATTGACAATGTATCCTATTCACCATCGTGCCTTAGAAGAAAGCAGAATCACCTTGTCATGATATCACAATTCGCCGTTTCCCCCTGTCGTAACACTTGGGGCGCAGCATGAAACCTCTTATCGATCTCAATCCTCTCTGAATCACTCCCCCAATTCTCTTTTACCTTCGCTTTGAGCTTGTCTTGCACCATCTTCGAGATCAGCGAAGAACTATGTCCAAAACTCATCATCCAGTCTGTCCTGGTCTCAAGCCCACCTCCGCCTTCCGCAGATACATCTCGAAAGGTCATGAGAACCTACAAGTCTTAGACGGAGACGATCAAGGGACTCTGCAATTGAATGAGCAGATTCAACGTCTACTAGAAATTATCATCAATGTTTATGTCGTGAGTGACTAATGACCTTCACCCTTTCTTTCAGGAGTTTGGTCATGTGGAAAGAAGAATGGTCGGCGGCGTGGCTCCCTTCTGGCGACTGATATCACATCCTATGCTGTTGACAACTTTCAGAACAGCTGGTATCCTTCGATATCTCCCCGCGAGCGAAATTTTCTTCCAACCGTCCATGCCTTGATGGTAACCTTTCTCCGCTCTCTTTTCGCCGACATATCACAAGATGACGTTCTTGACACGGTGTTGATCCAACTTCCAATCGAACTTACGAGACACGTGAGTATGCTTCGGATCGCAAAGGCGGAAACGGAAAGACTAGACAGCTCTCAATCTGAGGGACAAATAGACCGGGAAGTTGGTATCAGAATATTCCAGCGGCTCTGTCCTCATCCGGGCGTAATACCGACTGTTCCAGACAGGCAGGGAGATGTTCAGCTTTCGCCAATACGAGGTCAAGACGTGATCCTTCATGCCGAGGAGAATCTTGACGATACCCTAGCTGACGCCATGGCGAGCTCGATTATCATGAATGGAACGCTTCCAAATCACATGCATGAGCATCCGCAACACTCAAATCATACATCTCCAATGCCGACAATTGCCGGTGGCCTTCCCCTGGATTCTCCACTTTGTGCCGACAACGCCTATCTGGCAACTGACCCCGATGAGGCCGCACCTGCCCCTCTCTTTCACATCAAGACACCTGATCTATCTGATGTACCGGCTGATTTCCCTCCGCCCATCTACAAAATTTCGCCAGCCTACCTTGCTTGCTCTGTCGACTCCCTCCTGCGTGCCCATCTTCCACCACAAGACTACAAGTCGTCGCTCGAGCGGTCTCTTTTGACCGAAATTATTGCCAATGCTGTCTTAGGGGGGGTTTTGAGGAAAATCAGCTGGGAGTGGTTCTGGTGGCGACTAGGGCTCAGTTTCCTGGACAAAAATCAAACACAAAATCCTTTCTCACCATCAAAATCTAACAAATCAGGGTACGACATCATGCATGTAATCGGCCGGCTAGCCGCAATTTTACACACGGTCTTCACGGTGCTTTCAATTCTCGCTAGCTCAGTCTACTACTTGGCAACATCCACCATGATGGCGGATGACGATGACAAGCAGAGACGAAGTCCAAGAAGAGTGGCACGAAGGTGGATCGAGCTCTCCGGCCAAGTCCTCCGCGTGGATGAATCTCAAACCAAGAATGAATTGTGGAGGTTGCTGTTGATGATTGACCGCTTGACATATTCTCTGATCGACCGGTGAGTGCTGATCCACATTTTGGCTGTGACTGTTTCGCTCGAGCTATCTTGATGATTTTCCTCTCCGTCCGGTCTCGCAGGTTTATCTTGGAAGGCGTTACCCGCGTGCTCAACTCACGACAGCAGTTCGCGTCGATTCTGGAGAAAGTCATAGATGTGCTTTATCCGAACGGCCAGCCAGCATCTGGACCCCCCGATCCGACGCCGGAAGAAGCGGAGGACATGCGGAGGAGATTAGAGGCTCATTTGCTAGATTGCACGCCAGGTAAAAGGATACCAGCCACAGGATGAATTCCAAGAGGTGCAATGAAAGGCTGAACCCAACTCCTGCGCTACAGTGCCAGCCCGATATATCCTGCTCCACGCGCGACCCGAACGGCATCTGGACGCATTGAGAGATGTCACAGACGTCCTGGCCGTCCACGAGATCAACTTAAACTTCTTTCTGACTTGCGTTGATCTGGTCGCTAATGTATTGCCTATAGATTCTCAGACAGAGGCAGAAAAATCTCCACCCTACCCTAGAGTCGTATCCGCTATGTGAAACATAATGACACTTTACTTGATGACCCTGATATGATTGAAGACGCTTAATGCATTGATTACAAGATTTATTCTTTCTATATCTGAACAGTACTAGTTCTTTCCTTAGCGATAGAGTTAAGAGCACTACCAGCTCTCAGCCAATCAATCTGGTCCTCAGACATGGTGTGTCGAACGGGAACAGTGAAGCTCTCACCGGACGGCTTGGTGACCTTGAGTGAGATTTTGGCATCAACATTGCCAGTGAGCAAATCCTGGACGCCCACAGTCTCCACAGTGTCCTGGGCCGAGATCTTGGAGTAATCCGCCTTGTCCTCGAACCAGACGGGGAGAATGCCTTGTTTCTGCGGGTAAATAGGTAAGAAGTATAAGTGTCGCCCCATAATTTGAGAATTTAGTGTAGACTCACCTTCAAGTTGGTTTCGTGGATTCGGGCAAACGACCGGGCAACGATGAGAGCACAGCCTGATCAAAAGAGATGGGTAAACTGCATCAGGAAACCGTCCACATGTTGCAAATCAGTCGAAGAGAAGGAAACTCACCAAAGAATCGGGGCTGAAGAGCGGCATGCTCTCGAGCGGATCCCTCTCCGTAGTTGTCGTCGACGACCAACATCCATGGCTTGTTCTCGGCCTTATGTCGTTTCATGATGTTGGGAATGGTGTCTTTGCCCTCAGCGTCGAAGGCGACGTTGACCTCACCCCCCTCGTCATTTACGGCAGTGATGACTGAAGCATAGAGGCAGTGTTAGCGGAAGATCATATCTCGACGAGGAACTTGAGCAAAAAAGAAAAACTCACGAGTGTTCTCCGCGATATTGCTCAAATGACCTTTGTACTTCAACCATGGCCCGGCAGCGGAAATGTGGTCGGTAGTGCACTTGCCTCGTACTCGCATCAAGCACTTCATGGCAGGCAACTCCAGCCTGCTGCCGTCTTCTGGGAAGTGAGAGGCAAACGGCTGGAGGAGCTCAAGTCGCTGAGAGTCAGGAGAGATGACGATCTCGGTCTCTGGCTGAGGCTTGGGAGAAGGAGTAGGCGCAAAGGAGAGGTCGCCAGTTGTAAAGCCGGAAATCGGCAATCGGTCACCAACAGGAGGCTCAAATTTAAAAGGTCCGTTCGGCGTATCGATCGTGTCGGTGACAGGGTTGAAGGACAGCGAGCCTGCAAACGACATTGCAGTGACAAGCTCGGGTGAAGCCAGGAAGTTCATCGTCTTGAGATTGCCATCGTTTCGGGCCTTAAAATTTCGGTTGAATGAAGTCAGGATAGCATTCTCCTCTCCCTTCTTCTCCATTCGATCCCATTGGCCGATGCAGGGTCCACATGCGTTAGCAAGCACGGTCGCGCCAACTCCCTCGAGCGTCTGCTGGAGGCCATCTTTTTCGATGGTCGCTCGGATCATCTCACTTCCTGGAGTTACCAAGAAAGGAACCTTGCTCTTCAATCCGTGGGCCTCAGCTTGCTTGGCGATCGAAGCCACCCGGCTCATGTCTTCGTAACTCGAATTGGTGCATGATCCGATAAGGGCCGACGTCACGTCATCCTTCCATCCATTCTCCTTCACGAAAGCGCCAAACTTGGACAAAGGAGTAGCGAGATCGGGGGTGAACGGTCCGTTCAGGTGCGGCTCCAATTCAGAGAGGTTGATCTCAATGACCTCATCGTACTCGGCTCCTTCATCGGCGGTGAAGAATCCAGTTTTGGCAGCGGCGTCGGCAGCTCGAGCGACACCCGCACGTCCGGTTGCCTCGAGGTAAGTCCTCATGTTGGCCGAGTATGGGAAAGTCGACGTGGTGGCGCCGACTTCAGCGCCCATGTTGGCGATGGTCGCCAAGCCCGTACAGCTCTGAGATTCAACACCAGGTCCGAAATATTCAATAATTCTGCCGGTACCTCCACGCACAGTGAGTTTGCCGGCGAGGTGCAAGATCAAATCCTTCGGGGTCGCCCAACCAGAAAGTTGACCGGTAAGCTTGACACCCAAGACCTTTGGGGAGGAAAGTCCCCAGGGCAGATCGCAGAGGGCATCTACAGCATCAGCACCTCCAACTCCGACCGCCAACATTCCCAATCCACCTGCGTTTGGTGAGTGACTGTCGGTACCCAACATGAGAAGACCGGGTGCTGCATAATTCTCCAGCACGATCTGATGAATGATACCGCTTCCTGGTCTCCAGAATTCGATGCCGTACTTTTTACCAGCAGATTCGAGGAAGTCAAAGACCTCCTTGTTGGTGATGATGGACCTCTCGAGATCGGACTCAGCTCCGGTTTTAGCTTGGATCAAGTGATCACAGTGAATGGAAGCTGGAACGGCACAGGTGGGAAGACCACATGTCATGAACTGTAGCAGCGCCATCTGTGCTGATGCATCTTGCATAGCTACCCGGTCTGGTCGAAGCTTAAGGTATCGGTCCCTTCTGGCATCCGTCGTATTGGCGCCGCCCAAGCTCTCTGCGGGATTTCTCAGGTGAGCGAATAGCAGCTTCTCGGCCAAGGTCAACTTGGTGCCCTTGGGCAGAACTTGACGGACATCTTCAAGCGTCTTCAAGAGTTGAGCGTAAGGAGGAGTGATAAAAGTGCAGTCCTTCTCTTGGATGGGAGCTGATGCGACGGGAGTGGCGAGGGTCCGACGAAGAGAGGTAGTGGGCCGAACAAGCTTGGTGCTGGCCAAACGCCGGCCGAAGATTGAAGAGGTCGACATGATGATGATGCTCTGCAACGATCGTGATATGAGCTATGCGATATAAGAATTCTGTATCCTCTGGGCGAAGCACTTGGACTTGCTAACTTTCAACGTCAACTAATCAAATACTTCTCGCGGGTTGACGATTGTCCTATTGCTGATCGCTGCATCTGGCGAAGATGGCGCATTGCACCCCCCCGCCCCCCTTCGACTATACTTGGGCCCGATTTTCGAAGCGAAACCCGAAAGAGGAGGATTAACCATCACGTGACCTCGCCCCCCTTTTTCGCCCAATCGCGGCCCTCCCAATTCCCGCCACTGTTTCGGAGTCATCCATCGAATTTTAGGTAAAAACCCTTATTTTATCACGCTCTCATCAACAAGGGGGAGCGGTATGCCAAGCCAGACAATGGCAGCGGTGGCGAGTAATGGATCCGCAGGGGATGATTGACAATACAGACCTGGAACGTAGACCTATTCCTTGCTTTCGTCTTGCTGGTTTTGTGAAGGCTATATTCTCAAAGATGCAGCGTCAAAACTGTAGAGGTATGACTACCTAAAGATGGAAACCCTTTCTGCGATACATCTGGTGCACGGTAACTTTCATAGGCTTGTCAGGTCCAAAAGGTGAAGTCGCTCGGCCCATATTCTGCCCAGGTCAGGTTTGCTTGAAAAAGATTATGAGAGCATGATAACGAGGAAAGCTTTGAAGTTGTTTATGAGAGACGACGATAGGTGTTTAGAAGGGAATTAAAGGGAAGGACAAGTTATCCTGACCTGTCAGAACTGAGCTCTTCGATGTTTTGTCACATCGTCCCTCGATCGCCGCAAAGGAAGCTGACACACAGCTCTTGACGAGCAAGAGGCAAAGCACAAATGGCGAAGAGCAGACTTCCCGTCTGGACTGTTTGCGAAGGCCCGAATTACTCACGAGTCATGACATCTTCCTTCAATCCCTTTATTCTACCGAGAGTGTTCGGAAGACTGGTTCAATGGCCGCAGTCCTTCCTCCCAGTTTACGGTTTAAAACGAGAAAAGCAGTTGAGCAAAGGACTCTGTTGGAATTGCGCCATAGTCGCTTTCGAGTCTCAGAGTCACACTAACACCGACCCACATCCATAGCATCACCATCTTTCATGTGGGGCAAAGTTAGGATAAAGCAGACTGAATTGTAGTACCGCTGTTGTCTCTGCGAGATTCATTCCTTGGGTGGTTGTCAGCACCCCATCCTCGGCATCAAACACTGATGCTATTCCCCTCCAGTCAACCGCTACTTGCTTGGATTTACCATGGAACGAATGGGACACCATGTGTGAGAGAGGGGGTTCGGATGTCTAAGTGGAGCAAGGTATTTCCGATTAGGATTTCGCTTCTTCTCAGAATACAATGATTTACAGAGCTGTCCTTCTCTGAACATCATCCAGCATCAATCTGAATTGACTTCTTTCCAATGCACGGCGCCGCTTCGGGGAACGTCCCATAATTAGTTTTATTCATTGCCCCCGTGACAGGTGGGAGATATTACCACCTTTGCCACCGAATTGCCTTCTTAGACACAAGAACTGGAACAAATAATGTCACGCCGGCGATTAGGCGACAAGGCCACACTGATAGATGACGACCAGCTTTACCCATATCAGTAACACTTGGACAACTTGAGTTGGCTACAGTCAAATATCAATCAACGCACGCCTCCAAGGGTCCCGCACTGCGCACACGCATTTGGCGAAAGATAACGCCGGAAACAGCTGAACAGAAACTGCAGCGGACGTCCGGAAAAACAACAGGACGGTGGCACGCTTTGCTATTCATTGCATCCCATATATTATGAGGGCAGTCTGCAGGGCAAGCATTGGGAAAGGTAACATTAGATGATGGTCGTCGAACAGCTAGTAGTGATCTCCCATGAGTTGGGAGCAGCCTTCATGCCTTTTCAATGAGTTTATTCTGACTCAGAGGCAACAGACACCATGAGATCTACCAGAGAACACCACATCGAGGATATACAACGTACACGCCAACTGATGCAAGTTACCTGTGGTGCTAACAACAGCGACCAATTATCAGTATCTTGCCTGTTATCGTAAGTCGAGTAATAGTTCGGCTTCGTTCTTGTAAAATGGAGCGAATATATACCCAAAATTTCGTCCAATTTGCTTTTGGACTGTTGCAGACAGGAAAGGAGCAGTTCATTTTAGCAAATAGCCCTCCCTATCATGGGACGAGGTCGAAGTCGTAAATATGCAGAGATTTCAGGGAATACGGGGGGGGGGGGGGCGGGCAGACCAGAGTTAAAGGGATTCTTAAAACGTTCACGTTTTGGTAGCTTCGCAACAGCACTTAATAATGTGGCATAAGTCTGGTGTCTTCATCAGACCATGTCTTACCTCCCAAATCTGCAAAATTGCCAGGGGAGCAGCCCATTCAGTATGCTTGTGGTTCGTGTCTAACATTCAACTTGATATTCACTATTACCCCTTTCCAGCTAATGATATATAGCGGGACGCGAGCGCTCTAAAGCTACCAAACAATTGCAGAAGGTTGTGCAGATGTTTCTGGACGTACCAGAAGATGCATTGTTGTCACCGCTGTCCTGCCCGCTGAAAGAGATCGTCAGCACATGATTGATTCTAGGCAACCCATCTTGCTTTTTGACCGATTGGCCCTAAACTGTGATGCCTGTGACCCCTCCTCGTACAATAAAGAAATAGGGTTCGAGTAGGTTACAACGTTCTTCCACACTGTTGATTTAGAGAGCCGTTCGCGTTATCCCCAGCTGAGGTGTATTTGCTTCCCGTCGAAACGTCATCCTGAGTATTCATCTCAGAAGTCCAACTCATTGATTTCGCGTTGTTCACGTAACACGCCAAGATCACGGGTCAATTGCTTTTTACAGTAAAGAGTGTAGGTCGTGTGTGGCTAAATATCTGCCTTGAGCCGCTCGGACGCGGGAATACTGTATTCATGTGTTCAATCTTGCTGAAACCATTTCCAGCATACACCCACACTGCTCTAAGTCCTCACTAGAGGACCTTTAAGACAATGATGAGGACCTTTAATACAATGATCCTCCTCTTCCTAGTCAATAAACTTGCACAGCAAGGAATAGGTTCGTTGATGGGAGTCGTTCGTGCGCTTCAGAAAGGAGCTGACAACAGCCATGCAACACCTTTGTCAGTCCTGAACACATGTTAATACTGATGCCAGAGAGTCAGATTTCAATAAGATCATCTAATTAAATAACGTGCTCCAATCCATTTGATTTTATTTTTGTCGGATCCAGTCTTATTACTACACGCTCTACAGGTGGTCACTTATGGGGTTTGCGTTTGAACCCAATTATGAGATAACTCCTTCTATACATCATTGCTTCAGGGTGAGGGATCATTCGAATTAGTTAAAGCCACCTGGGTCTGATTACAGCAAGGGCGCAACTTTTCGTTCTACATGTAGCCATCTGACTGATTGGTTAATTGAAGACGTGTATAATTATACTGCATATTTTATCAAATCCAGGATATGGTACAGGCTTTGTTGAGTTCGCCACAGATGAAGGGTAATTTTGCCCCGTGCTACAACTTGCACTTGTCTGGATTACTAGCCGACCACCGCCATTAATGCATGCCGCTTATCTATTTATATAGTGGTACAAAACATTATGCATGCTTTGCTTTCGATATTCCACATCGAGGGTAAAAGGTATGCAGTGATTGTGACTTGGACCACCGCCGTGTGGGAAACAGAATAATGGCGCTCATTTAGCATCTACATTAGGAACTCGGAAATTCTTAAATGCCCCTCATAGCTCTTGTCATCCAGAGATAGTCACATCCTGCGCCTTTAGACGAAAAATCACTCAACCCATTCTTCGAGTGGTAAAAATAATCGAATTCGGCAAAGTTAGACGTGAAGGATGAGAGATTCTCATTGCTTGATGGCATACCAAGCATCCCTGAAAGCTTTCGGGTATATTGGGAGTGACACTACGTCAGGCAGGTCTTTGCTTCTGTTTATCTTCCGACCACTATGTTGAGTCAATCACATTTGTGTTCCTCTGCGCTTGCATCTATCGTTGCAATGATACCTCACACACGGGATAGGCAAGGTGAATACAAACGTTATTCACGGAAGTAAATGTGCTATATTGACTCGTTTTTCATCTCCCATTACCAAGTTTACCAGACTCTCCATTTTATTATTAATTCCAGAGCTCTGACATTCAGTTCAAAGGAAACATAATTGGTTGCATTTGTAATCTCGAGACATTAGCAATATATAAATATACGGACTTTTCATAGGGAGAATCGGATTCAGAGGCTGCAGAGTAACCATCAGCAATAATTTCCGTGACCTCTTCGGTATGTAAACATGTTGGAGTCATACAGTAGCTCAAGAGAGCGCGTGGGTGACCTTGCAGCCTTTTAAGAACCTAGAGGCGACGTCAAGACTCCCAAAACGCACACAATGCAACGAAGTTTACCTAAGTGTCGCCGCAATTTGCGATCTTGACGGAATTAGAATCATGGAGCACGGATATACACATGACGGGTTAATCGCGTCGCCAAAGCTTGAGAGGCTTCAATACGCTGGAGGCGGTTGGGAAACATCCAGTCAGAAGAGCAAGAAGAGAACGGCAGGTCAGAGAAAATAATTCCACAGGAGGCAGGTTGATAAGACAGAGCGATATGATGGAGTTTTAAAGAGCAGTGGAGAACTATCAGAAATGTGGAGCACGTACAACTCCGCAATTACTTTTCGTGAATTGCAGAACATAGTATCGCGTACGTGGGAAGATTATGATTATAACGCAGACAGATAGTTCGCATATACTTTCGAAGTCACAGCGGCATCAGGAACTTCTTCGTTTGGTTCGGTTAGTCTTCCATGGTATGCTCGGTATTCAACTTCGACATCCCTTGATATTTATTATGCTAATTGTAAAACGCCGCCGAATGGTATGAATGTAGGGCACCAGCAATGACGGCATTCAAGGAGAAACATATCGGGAAAGATCCCAAAGATTGTACCTGCCTGGATTTCCGTCCTGTCGGGCTCGTTTCGCCATCGATCGCGTATATCAAGAGGATTCTGATCGGAATCTGATTATCATATGAAATCCATTTTATTTTCCCGTGTGTAGGGGATTCGTACGTCCAATTGCAAATGAACTCATTACCTCGCAGGTTGGGCTTGCTTGGTTGGACCTCTTTAATATTAGCATAGAAGGATGCCACAACGCGTTTCTGAGGCCTTGGGGATGATCGCCTGGACGAGGGCGGGTATGGGGTACAACGTTGGGCACGATCGCAATGCAGAGTTGTTAAGAGTGTTGGAGCGAGGAGCAGGATCCCTGTTGTTAGCTCGTTGCGCAACCGCAGGCCCCCACGAGCCTTTTGCGCCGTTTCACTCCCGCTTGCAAACAGTGATTGTAATTGGAGGAAATCTTCTTTGAAAAGCCTTCTCTGAAATGGTTTGCTTTCAGTTTGGCGTCTCATGTGCGATGGCTCATGGTCTATGGCAGCCGATGCCTCGCGTCCAGTTGGATGTGAGCTTCGCCTGTTAGCAATGATTGGTGATCCCGAATCTTTTCAGTAAAATCCCGGCTTGGAGGTGGAGCATCATGACGCAGATTGCGTATGTGAACCATTCTAGCCAAGTTTCCTGCAGAGAACAAGGAGTCTGAAAATACGCAAGCCCATTGAGCAAGGAATGATCAAAAGAAGTATCGTGTTTGCTTTAGATGTAAGGGAGGATTCCCAAAAGAGAGGCACGACCCTTTGTCGCGACGATTAATGATTACATGCTGGTACAACTACGTCGTGATTAGTGGACGCCACCCTTCTGCTGCTCCGAATGCCGAGCCGTATACTTAGTGTCAGAGCGCCCCAAGTGGATCCCAATTATCTGGTCTCTTTGCAGGGACCGACGATCGGCTCACGTCTGTCTTTTCTGCTGCTGAAGCCAAGGTGTTGGGCTGAGTCGTTAATGATGCATCAACGGCCGGTAGAGTTGTTGACGAGTATGGGACTTCCGCACTATCAGTTGCTGCACTCGAGACTGGTTGACGAGTGAAATTGGCCTGTGGTCGGCGATCTGCATGTGATCCCCAGAGTTGAGACGAGGAAGCCAAATAATTGACACCTGGTGTTTGAGAAGATTGACCGCTACTAATTGGAGGACCGATGTATGTTTGTGAAGGGCTATACGCCGGGGGTTGGGGTATGGTGGTGGAGTCATTTTCGACAGCCCATGGATTGCTTTCCGACAGCAAACGCGTAGCAGGTATTCGGGTTGACGACGTTGACTGCGTTCCTGAGGTAGTCGTCGTTGTCGATGCGGAATGTCTGGCACTGTTCCAATTACCTTGATCCCTCAGTCCACCCCCGTATATACCCGATGAGTCGATCTCCGCCTTGCCCTCGTGGCTACCATTCTCGTCCAACCCAGCCGCCGAGAGCTGATTGAATGTCTCGGTCGAGAAAGATTTGATCTCCTTGGCGGCTATCTGAAGCTCCTTTGCAGCTCCTTGAAACGCCGTCCTTGCTCCGGAAGATATCTGTGACCAGCCCCATCCGGTTCCACCGCCAACGGCACTTCCGCTGCTGTGGGTATTTGATGGGTATGTATGAGAATCGGTGCGGAAGGTGCGCGAGGATCGGTAAGGCGACTGATTCTGAGACTGGGACACCGGTTTGGTCTCGACTTCATCATGCCAGCTCTGCCGTGATGGGCCCATCGACGTCGAGGTTGCTAAAGAGTCAGCGAGGACTGTTGACGCTATCCCATCTACAACATTCACCAGGCTTGCATCATTGACCGGATCGGCTTCGGTAGGCGTGACAATCCCTTGAATTTCCAAATCTTGTGCTTTCTGATCAAGAAATGGCCGGGTCCCATTCATCTCCTCATCTGTACGACCAAACAATTTATGCCAATATCTTACGTTTCGAGGGTCAACCAGCAAAACGCCCATGTCTGTCGAGGTCGGATCACGTCCAGTGTGGTCTAAAGTCGCGTCGTAAATAGGATTGAGATATTCAGCCTTGCGGCTGTCAAGATGGTCCCATAGAGAGACAGTCTGTTGAGAAATAGGGATCTTGATATCACCGATTTCTTCGTCGACAAATGCAGTCTTGCGCTGCATTTCGGTGTTGGCGACAAAGGTACCAAATTGACAGCTGTACAGATGGTAGTGCAAGTCTTCCAGAAGTTTTTCATTGAATTCGAATCGTTCTGGGAATTGACGGTGGATTTGCCAAACACAATCTAAGAATTGGTGGAATACGGGTGAAGTCTCTTTGACGTGCGCACTGGATGCGAATTGCTTCTGCACCGAAGAGAAGAACGCCAGCGCGGCTCGCTCTGCACCATTGGAGACCGTCTCTGGATCTTCATCGATAGTGGTGAAGAATTTGTCAGAGCTGAGATGGCCGCATCGATCGAGGAATTTGTGACCAAAGGAGAGCCAATCT
Source organism: Goffeauzyma gilvescens (assembly GCA_025758705.1). Classification (NCBI taxonomy): domain Eukaryota; kingdom Fungi; phylum Basidiomycota; class Tremellomycetes; order Filobasidiales; family Filobasidiaceae; genus Goffeauzyma; species Goffeauzyma gilvescens. The sequence goes on from JANGFI010001613.1 coordinate 18,027, forward strand.
TTGTCAATGAGGACCTGAAATCCTTTAAAGGTGCGGTAGTATGGATCCAAGCAGAGTTGGGCAAGCGACGAAAGTTGTGTGGTGCGATCCCATCCATCAGAGCAATGAATGAGAACATGTGAGGAATTGATGTGGATGTTGCGGGTGATGATGAGTGCTCCGTCTAGAAGGGTAGATATGTGCTTGAGCCAATTCGAACGTCGGAGCATGTGCTTGTCTATTATTCCGGTGGCTGAACCTTCTCTTAGTGCTTCCACGAGCTGGTTGAGTGAATTTCGCATAACGTGGATGTTATCGATTCCGAGATAGACCTTGCGTGCTAGGCGATAGTTCTCCATGTTCTCTGTACCTGCCCCTTTCGCAGTATTTGCCAACGCATTCGCGGTTGGACGTGCGTCCACGATCAAATTGGTTGATGTCGCGCCATAGACCTGTGCGGGACCATCGCCTTGCAGACTACCACGGAGGGCGCCTAGTGGATTCCGTGATGTTTGCAGGGACGAAGGTGGGAAATGATTCAATGCTGGAGAAAACGAAGTCTGTGGTGAAATGTGAGACTGGAAGATGGATTCAATGAGTCGTTCATCTTGAGCTGATCTTGCATTCTTCAAACCGACCAATGGTTGACTGGATCGCGTAATGGAGGCATGGTTGGCCCAATGGAGATACGTGAGTGCAGGGATCCTCGCTTTGCTTCTATATCTACCTGCGTAAGCGAGGACAGCGTCGGATATTTTGGCAGGAACGACCAGTTTGGCGGGGTAAGTGGGCGAGTACTCGTAGTCCTTGTTGACGTCGGTGAATCGCCAAGCCTTGGTTCGACTTCCGACACCCATACGAGCAAACTCGTCTCTCGGATTGTACACGTTCCATCCGTTTGAAATGGCAAGAGGGGGAGATGGTTGGTAATAGAATGCATAAAGATTGGTGATCGAACGGGCAACGGTGAGTTCTTTGACGGTCTGGAACACATCTTCTGCATCTCGATCACGGGTGAATTCAAAGGTAAGTGTTTCAAAGGTTCGGGTGTGGATCAGGAGAGGAGTCAGGCCGGAGATCGTTTGTGGCAGCTTTTGGGATAGTGAGATAAGAGGATAAGGGGTCTGGGATGAAAGTTGAGGTTTAAGGTTATCAGTCGCGGTATGAATGCCAGCAGTAAAGAGGAAGAGAAGAATGTCGCAATACGAACCCAAATTTCCCGGTCATCGATTTTCAGATTTCCCTGTCCTTCCGTTTCAGATACCTTTGGTGGTGATGAGGCTGTCATCTCTGACTGATTTACATTCTCTGTTGGGATTTCCTCATCCTTCCGAATTTCGTCGACAGCCTCCTCCCCCTGTGCATCCGATTCTTCGAGAGTGATCCGTCTTGAGTCAACCTGTATAGAAGGCCTTGTTAATACCGGATCGAGAGTGAAAATGAGATGATGGGCTGTGAGGTGTAAAGTGCCTGTGGATCGAAGCAAATGGGTGGTGGCGATGGGGCCGGTGGCCAGATAGCCAGACGAGGACGAAAGGTTCAAATGAGGGGAAGGCGAGGGTGAAGAGGCAGAGGAAGTATTGGGTTGATGGCGGAGGAGAGTGACATTGTCTACCCTGGCAACACGAATTGCGTCCATGATTAAGAGAGATTCGTCTAGGAATAGAACGTCCGCAATACTCGGTTGCGTGAACGTAATCCGTCCTCGCCTATCAAGGTTGGTTTCTCTTTCTTCAATTCCAGTCAGTCGTGGGAGTGAGAACCGGCCGAAAGAAGATTCAAGATTGGACAGGGAGGGAAAGATGATGACGATGTCGACACCCGATACCAACACCGAGGAGGATGATGATCTCCCGAGAATTCACAGACAGTCTTTCTGGCCAGCCGATCGGGCCAAGTTGATCTTGATGGTGTGGGCTTGATTGGAACCACTGTTAAAGACTATGTATGTGTCCCAGTACGATGCCCTTCTGCCATGCCATGCCATGCCATCCCAGTCAGTCAGTCAGTCAGTCAGTCAGTCAATCACCTCGATTTGTCCATCCATCTCCATCTCCATCTCCATCGCCATCTCCATCTCGAATAAAGGCGATCGCCAGTAAACCAAGCAGGGAGGGAAAGTGTTCTGGTTTCTGCCCAAACAAAAGTCAAGCACAGACTCACGGACTCACAAGAGCGAAACAGAAAAGGGTGCACACTACTCCACCTTTCGAGTCTTTGTTCGTTTATCCCCTCTTCCGCCTTATTCCCACCCAAACCCTCCGCCATCATGTTCTCCCGACTGTCCACTCGGGCTCTCGCCTCCTCATCTTCCGCCACAACCTCTTCTCTCCGTCTTCGTTCTTCGGCATCCCGAGGACTCGCCTCCGTCTCCTCCTCTCACCGTGCCCAAGCCGCCCCTTCCACCCAGGGGGCTCTTGGAGACTACAAAGGCTACCCCGTCATTGACCATGAATTCGACGCCGTAGTTGTCGGTGCCGGTGGTGCCGGTCTCCGAGCCGCATTCGGTCTCGCCGAAGCTGGCCTCAAAACAGCGTGTATCACTAAGCTTTTCCCCACGAGAAGTCATACTGTCGCTGCTCAGGGAGGTGTGAACGCCGCCCTCGGCAACATGACCGAAGATGATTGGAGATGGCATATGTATGACACTGTCAAGGGTTCAGATTGGTTGGGTGACCAGGATGCGATTCATTACATGTGTAAGGAGGCACCGAAGTCGGTTATTGAGGTGGGTCGAGTGTTCCCTTCTTCTGTTTCTTCACTTTCTTTCTTGTTCTCTGCTTCTTTATCCTTGTTCCCTATACTTCGATCTTGCATGTACGCTCTCTCCTTGGCAGGATTCCGATTGTCGGATGCGTCAGAGTGATTCGAGGCGGGGAGGGGAAGGCTATCTCGACCAGTTATATCTTTCGGGGGTAATTTATGGTCTGCCGTGACTATCCCGATCGTGAATATGTTCACGAAAATATCCGAATGGAGATATAGGACGGTGACAACAAAAGACGGAGGTCAAGGATCAAGCGAGGTTTGTACAGACCAGACCGCAGGAGAAGGTCGCTTGCGAAATAGAAAGATCCAGCGGATTCACGATCAGGTGTTTCCGATCCCAGGCTTTTTAATATGGAAATGTTCTTTTTTTCCACGCTTTTGGCCCTTTGCCTCTGGTCGATTTTGTTCGCTTTTTCTAGTCGTTCCTCTACACAGCATCATGGTCATGACTGGCTTGTGCTGACATCTGCCCCACCACCCAACAAACTTGCCTC
>JANGFI010001614.1:0-21367 GCA_025758705.1 Goffeauzyma gilvescens
CCCCCCCCCCCCCCCCAACACTCCTCCTTTGACTCTTGTGCCTTTTGCTTTACCCTGCCATTGGCCACTACTATGTACTTGCTTAGCGGTTGCCTGATGTACCGATCGAATTGCAACCAATTCATGGGTTTTCTGCTTCCGGTTTCTCAGGTTTTACATGGCGAGGTGAGGGGAACTAGTCCAGAAAAGAACGAAAGGGTTAGCGTTCGGTGATTGGAGGATTAACTTGTGTTTGGAATGGTACATGGGAGAGATGACGGAGGTGGATGTAAATGCTGGGAGTCAGGTTGACTGGCATAGCCGTTCCCACCCCATTCCCCTTTCAGTTCCTCCTAACGGCTCCTAGCCCCCTTTCACAGCCCCTTGAATATTGCCACACCCCATGTGGAGTCGGGCGACGACATACTTAGCTACAACCCACACCCACGCGTTTGCTTAGGAGGCGAAGAATCAATCCCAAGTTCGAGGAGCCCCCCCCACCCTGTAGTTTCATATCGATCTGCCAGTAATCCCCTCTCTCCCCAATCCCTGTGTCGTCATCTCGCCAAGATGAGAAAATGCGAAAATAAACCAAAACGGGTGAAAAACGCGCAAAATCAACTCGCTCGTTTTGCCCCTAATCCGATTCGAAGGGAAAGGCGATGGGGACGAACTGGCAAAGAAGGAGGAGGGGAATTGGCTTTGAAAATCAAAAGGAAGGGGGGGCGCGGGCAAGCCCCGAGTAGGAGAAGCGGGTGGTATTCCGGGTAATCGGGGACAGGCTTGGTAGTTCTTGGCAGAAGGCTTGGCATTCCGTTTTCTTACCCTTTCTCTCATCTCCCCCTGAGGTGTGGTCCTTTCAGCAACGGGCGATACACACAGTCGGGCCCCTCGTCGAGTGAGTCGAGTTCTCTTTCTCGATCATTTGCACTCGGTCGCTGTTTGCTATTTCACCCAATAGGTACTATCCCCACTCAGATTGGGATTTTGGAACCATGAGCTTAGCTGCAGAGAGAGGCAAGGTAGAGGCAAATCCTATCGATCAATATCGTTATAATACAACACCACTGTCCTCCTTGTCATTCATCATCCTGTCCTTTCATCATCGACATCCGTGTGCAACTATCAGCATCGGACAAAACCTCGCATTTCAGTATAAATGGAAATGACCTCCCCCTCCCTTTGACGAACGATCCCCTACCTGATACGCATATCGAGTCAAGAAACTTTTTATTGGATCGGCCGAGCCCAAGTATTGCGAACTCGAGGTTTAATTACCTTTGACTGGCTTCCACAATGTCGTCTAATACTGGCGTTCCACCGCCGCCACCGAACGCCGCCACCTCTGACGACGTGAACTCTCGCTCACTCACCAACACCACAACAAATGAGACCAACATCACCTCCCAAGCTCCTCTGATTCTCGGGCCTCCCATGGCCTTTGCACACCTTCCTTCCAATCCCACCTCCAACGAGAAAGACAAGAATCCATCTGCCTCTGCTCCCCCTCCACCGACACTCATCGTTTCGTCCCCCGACGACGAGAACGAGACCGGGGTTGATCACGACATGGCCGGAGCGGAAAGAGTGCATTCTAGGGCGAACTCGGATGTCACTTGGGCGTCGGATACACATGTCGACGAACATCGGCCGCATGAGGACAAGTCCGCTGGTTCGTCACCACGATTGACGGGGAGACTCACTGTCAACACTGATATCGAAAAAGGCGCCAATGCCGGTGCGGGTGACCACGCAGTCAACTCCGCTGATACGCCAGTCAAGACGCCAGAGAAGCAGCCGAAAACTATGACGATGGGTCAGAAGATCAAGAAACTGCTCCACATTGGTGGGAAATCCGACATTGATGCAGAAGACCCAGACGCCCAACCGACGTTAATGCACATCGATCCATCTCTTGATCATACCGACCCTACTCCTTTCATGTTTAAACCTCTCGTACTCGCCTCATTCGTCGATCCGAAGACTCTTGAGTCCCTCGAAGCCATCGGTGGAAGTGAAGGTCTTCTACAAGGTCTTGGAGTAGACGATAAGCGTGGATTGTCGACGACCACGAGTGCGTCAAATGCCGGATCGGACGGGAAAGGTGCTCCTTACAACGCGACGATTGAGGACCGACAACGTGTCTATGGCAAAAACGCGATCCCAAGTAAAAAGACCAAAGGTTTATTCGAGTTGATGTGGATCGCTTTACAAGACAAGGTCCTCATCATCCTTGGTATCGCCGCCATCGTTTCACTTGCTCTCGGTATCTATCAAACTGTTGGTGTCGAACCTACCATTATCGTTTCTCCGGACTGCCCACAGGGGTGCGCAGAGCCTCAAGTGGACTGGGTAGAAGGTCTCGCCATTCTTATTGCCGTCGCTATCGTCGTTCTGGTTGGATCTGTCAACGATTGGCAAAAAGAAAGACAATTCAAGAAGCTGAATGAGAAGAAAGATGATAGGATGTGCAACGTCCTCCGAGATGGCGAGAGAGTTCAGATCAACACCAAGGATCTTTGCGTTGGTGATATCTGTATCGTAGAGCCAGGAGAGATCTTACCTGTCGACGGCGTGTTCTTGCGTGGTCACAACGTCAAGTGCGACGAGTCGAGCGTTACCGGTGAATCCGATCTGATCAAGAAATTCCCTTACGAAGACTGTATCGAAGAGCGAGATAATCTCCAACCTGGTTCCAGGCGGAAAAGGGACTGTTTCATGCTCTCCGGAACGAAGATCACAGATGGTGTCGGTGAATACGTCGTTATTGCCGTTGGTAAATCTTCTTTCAACGGAAGGATCATGATGGCTCTCCGTGGGGACAGTGAATCCACTCCACTCCAAATCAAGTTGAACAACCTCGCCGAACTCATCGCCAAACTCGGTGCAGCAGCAGGTCTCCTTCTCTTCTTCGCTCTCATGATCCGATTCTTCGTCCAGCTCGGCACGAAACCAGGAAGAACATCAGACGAAAAAGCACAATCGTTCATCCAGATCCTCATTATTTCAGTCACAGTTGTCGTCGTCGCCGTACCCGAAGGACTCCCACTGGCAGTCACACTCGCGCTCGCATTCGCCACGAAACGAATGACAGCTCAGAACTTGCTCGTGCGTGTCCTCGCCTCGTGTGAGACAATGGCGAACGCGAATGTGATTTGCACGGATAAAACAGGAACCCTTACTCAGAATAGAATGACAATTGTCGCTATGGCAATTGGTGTGAATTCGAAATGCGTCAGGCGTCTCGCAGACCATCCCGATAGAAGCAACGCCAAGGAGGAAGAAAAGACAATCGACCTCAGCGAACTGAACGAATACGCCTCCGAAGAAGTCCGTGATCTCCTCAACGAATCCATCGCTGTTAACTCGACTGCATTCGCAGAAGTCGATGTCGACACGGGGAAGACAATTTTCGTCGGTTCCAAGACAGAGACTGCACTTCTCGAGATGGCGCAAGATCTCGGATGGGCCTCTGCCAGAGACCTTCGAGAACATGCAGAGGTCGTCCAAATGATTCCTTTCAGTTCAGAGGCAAAGTCAATGGCATGTGTCGTCAAGCACGATAAGTCTTACCGACTCCTCGTTAAGGGTGCTAGTGAGATTGTGACCGGTCGGGCAACTCAGAAAATCTCCTTGGATGGCCAAGTCACAGCCATGACCGAGGAAGATGAACTTAATAACAACGAGACGATCCAATTCTACGCCAACCAGTGCCTTCGAACAATCGGTATCTGCTACCGGGATTTCCAACAATGGCCGCCCGCAGAATGGCATGGTGATGGCGAGCCTTCCTTCGCTTTCCTGGCTCAGGATCTCACTTTGCTCGCTGTCACCGCCATCGAGGATCCACTTCGACCTGGTGTCATTGAATCCGTCATGAAATGTCAACGAGCCGGTGTCCAGGTGAAAATGTGTACTGGTGACAACGTTCTCACTGCGCGGTCTATCGCTGCTCAGTGTGGTATCTTCTCTCCAGGTGGGATCGTTATCGAAGGTCCAGTCTTCCGAAAACTCACTCACGCTGAGAAGCTCGACATTGCTCCTCGACTCCAAATAATGGCACGTTCATCTCCGGAAGACAAACGACTCCTTGCAGAGATCTACAAGGAACTTGGGTCGGTCGTAGCGATGACGGGTGATGGTGCGAACGATGCGCCTGCCCTCGCCGCCGCCAACGTCGGTTTCTCCATGGGTATTGCCGGTACTGAGATCGCAAAGGAGGCGTCCGATATCATCATTATGGACGATTCATTTTCATCTTTGGTCATGTCGATCGTTTGGGGACGATGTGTCAATGATTCGGTCAAAAAGTTCCTGCAATTCCAACTCTCCGTCAACATCACCGCCGTTATCATCACGTTTGTTTCTGCTGTGGCTTCCGATTCTGGAACGTCTATCTTGACAGCCGTTCAACTTCTTTGGGTCAATCTGATCATGGACACGTTCGCTGCTCTCGCTCTTGCTACCGACCCTGCTTCCGAGTCTTCTCTCGACCGCAAACCGGATCGAAAAACGGCGCCTCTCATCACTCCGGACATGTGCAAGCAGATTCTCGGTCAAGCCATTTTCCAAATGATCGTTTGTTTCGTCTTACACTGGGCGGGACTCGCAATCCTCGGTCTTGAATCCAACACGGCTACCGATGCTGAATTGAGCGCTCTCGTCTTCAACGTCTTTGTGTTCTGTCAGATCTTCAACCAGATCAACTGTCGACGACTTGATCGACACCTGAATTGTTTTGAAGGATTCTGGAGGAATTACTGGTTTATGGGTATCTTCTTGATCATGGTCGGAGGTCAGATCATCATCATTGAATTTGGAGGCGCCGCTTTCCAAGTGACGAGATTGAATGGACGTGATTGGGCAATCTCAATCGTCATTGGATTCCTCGCGATCCCACTTGGAGCACTCATCCGATTGCTTCCAACGGAGCCATTCGCCCGATTCCTCATCAAGATTCATTTCTATCCTGACCCGAATGCTTTACCTACCGTCGTCGCAGACGATGAGAAGACGATTGATTCTGCTTCCGATGGGTACGAGTATAATGATGCGCTCACGAAAGTCAAGGACTCGTTGACCACATTCTCCCGACTGCGTGGTGGGCGATCTAATGCGTCGGAACTGGTCCAAACCGCTCGATTCGGTCAGAAACTCAGTAAACGTGATCGATTCAGGAAACTCTACCAGCCGAAAACCTACGTTCCTGATCGAATTCGAACGGGCTCCGTCTCTAAACAACTTGAAAAGGCAGACTTCCAACATCAAGCCATGTTGACCATGTTACCGTCTTTGATCGCCGGAACTATCGGCGCCGGTGCTGGATGGATCACTTCTGCGCCGAGTCCCTCTTCAGTGTCTCCCGGTGATCAACTATCTGGTACAGACCAAGATCGAGCGGCAGCGGCGGGGCCAGGACCAGGAGGAAAGGCGGAACCTTTCGATTGGAAGTCAAAGGTGGACATCCATCCGGATACGCCGGCAGATGATCCTATCTGGGCTAAGTTGAACCAGAAACCACCAGCATCTGCCTCTGCCGCTGCCTCTGCGTTGGACCCAGTGTCTCAATAGATGGCTTCTACATGTGTTTCGTGAATCCCCCTCACTTCCCAATTGGACTTTTTCTCCTCATGAACCATCTACCTATCCTCCTTCCTTCCTCCGCATGTCTCTTCCTCCCTTGTTTTGGTACCTGATCGATTTCTCTTCTCCCTATACTTTGTATTACTGTACAGATATAATGGGTTTTCTGACTCTGAGTCTTGATAGACACAACCCTGACCATGACATGATATACACGCATGATTCTTTGCAGTTGTCCAGCGATTCTGACGACACCCGAATGAAAACGCGGGGTTCTTTCAGGCGGATCTTCTGACGCGGTCAGATGTGGTATGTAAGAATCGACGCGATGGGGGGGATCCATTTCGACACACGGTATAGACACCTTAAACAGACTACAAAAATGAAACTTCCCTTTCCTGCTGCGACAGTGTGCGAAGAAATCTCGCTATGAGAAGGGAAGTTGGCAAGAACGCATTTCAAAAAAGAATAACCGCAGCCTCTTGCCGATTTCGGCCGACGGGAAAACAAAGCGTTATACGATGAAACCGGGAATGCAACTCTCATTTTGGGGGGGGGGGGGGGGGGAACAACCCAGGAAGAGCACAAATCCCCCAGGGCGGGGGGCTGTGCTAGCTGTCTATAGTTAGTTCAGGAAAAAACAAGCGGCTCCTCTGTTTTTGCTCTCTGGCCTCTTTTCCGGAGTCGCGATCGACAGTTGACATGTGGTTACGATGTGACGCAGCCTCAGAACACGTCACATCGCAGCTGCTGTTTCAGATACTGCGCTGTTCGAGGCAGAAGGGGGACGGGACATGTAACCGAGAGAGGCAAATCCGGTTAACGTCATCGTCATCTAGGCTCGACGCCCAAATAGAACATATATGCAGGACATGGAACATGAGGGGCCGGGGGGGCACAGGGCGCCGACCGCAGACCGCAGACCGCAGTAGCGCAGACCGCAGTAGCAAACCGCAGCAAGAAGCAGCAAACACGAGCTGAACTATTAGGGAAAGAGAAAGACTGGTCTGGACTGAGCTTGACTGGACTGGGGACTACCTGGACTACGAAAAGCCAAGACCGAAATAATACGTAGACAAACGCGAGACAGGCAGTGGATTTGATTCAAGAAGAGAGGAAAAAAGAGGGGGGGGGGAGAAAAGGGATCACTCAACTCTCTCTCTCTTCGGATCTTATTGCAAACTCCACTCCCTTCACTCTTCAGCTATTCTCTCCATTCTCCCTCGTCCTCTATCCTGCTTTTTTTCAAATCCCCCCTAATGGGTTGCGGTTTTGTTTGTTTTCGATATCTATGCTTGGCAGTTGGCCGCGATGGAGCGATCCTCAGTCAGAGAAAGAACAGGCCCAGGATAGGTGGAACGCAAGCCATTTGATTCCCCATGAGTTGGAGTCCTTACCATCTCCTCTTCTTCTTGAAATACCTCCTGTACGATCTTGTTTTTCATCCTTTTTATATAATCAAGTGTGTATCATACGTGCCGGACGCGATCGCTTGATTTTCTTCCACCAATTGTCTGAGTTCCTGTGCTTCCAAGATCACACACAAAGATCCGCCACGAGCAGAGGGAAATTTGAGACGTGCGGACCTCAAGGCAAGAAGAGGCGGTAAAGCCTTCAGGAATTGATCTGATCGACAAGAGAGTACGTCATAGGTGAAACACGTTACGACGCGAAACTAGACGACACAATACAGTCCGACACGAAGCGACAGCTACAATAAGATCAGGCTTTCCTGGTTTGTTTTTCGCTGCCACGTTTGCAACCCTTGACATTGAGGAAAGAGGCGATGACACCAGTGTCGAGCAATCGCGGTTAAAATTACGTTTGACGTCCTGAGCCCTACGCTTGATCTCTCCTGAAAGCTCTCCTTCTCCAAACACCCACAAGAAGTCCTCAACCTCAAACACCCATCACTATCGTTATCTGTCACCACTATTCCATCTTATTCAATCTGCCGCAAGTCGCCCCCTGCATGACTCGTCTGCCGCACACCAAGATCATAATCACCGTCTTTACTTCACGATGTCTTCTTCCTCTCCTCCGTCACGACCACACCGGACTCCCCGTTCAACCGATCGATATACACATCAAAGGAAAGTCGCCTCAGACGCCGGATCAAGTGATGGGTCTTTCGCGACTGAAGAACGGTCTCCGTCTTTCTCTTCAGGTGACATGGTTTGCGATAATGACAGTCAAGAGCAAAACGAGAGCGAGATCGAGAACGAAACGCTACATGAGAATGGAAGCGATGATATCAACGGCCGTCAGGGGCGAATCCGTCTTCCGTCGTCTATCGATTCGGAATCAGCCTCTCAAACATCGTCCTTATCGTATTGGATGGATCAGCAGTCTCAACAAGAAAGGAAATCAGGTCAGTGGCGTTATGTTCATCAGTCTCTCCAATCCTCCACCGACGCGGAAAGGAATAGTGAAACCCCAGCCAAAAACTCGAAGTCAATCTCAGACAGAGGCAAGGGACAACCACCAGCGACATCGAATGTCTTCGTCTGGGGTGACGAAGAGTCTGAAGTGGGTGTGAAAGAGAAGTTTTATGAGGATTGGAAATACCGAGCTGGAAAACGAGGTGGTAGCAATGAACGTGATAGTGTGCGAAATGCCAGGAGAGCGAGCAGTAGCGCGCGAGAACGAGAGAGGGACACGATGCGAGTCACAGGGCGTATGTTATGCTCCAACATTCTTGGAACCATCGGGGTAAACACTATCCGCTACCTTCTCTGTCATTTCCGTATCTTGCTCATCGTGATCATCTTCATCGGAGGATACCTCGCCGGATCGCACTACCCTACTTGGCTTTCGGTATATACACGGAGACCTGAAACGTTCAGTCATCAGATCTCGTATCTTCCCTCTCGGTTGATCCCTCTTCCACCGACTTCCCGCGAACTCAGCATCTTTGGATTGCATAATGAGATGCAAGAATCAATCGACACGGGTACGGAGGTGTCCGCCGCCAACACCGATGAGAATCAACATCTCACAGGGCAGGACAAGATCCCGAACATCGTTCATTACGTCTACGGACTTAAAGAGCCAAGCGAGCATGATTCCAATCCATCGTCTAACTCTGAAAGTCAACAAAACGTTAAAAGGGGGTTGAACGGTATCAATACACCCGAGTCTGAGTTCGCTTATTATGCCTATCTCGGTATGCGATCTGCAATGGTTTCCCTCAAACCGGAAAAAATCATGTTTCACTGTATCCATGAGCCATCTGGATACTGGTGGGAGCAAGTGAAGGGCTGGGAAGGGTGGATTGATGAGCATGGTCAGAAGAAAGGGATGGTAGAGGTCGTCAAAGCGAGAAATTTCCACACAGTGGGGAAATCAAATCGACCGGTCACCCATTATGCTCACAAAGCGGATATTTTGAGACTCGAGGTCTTGCTCGAATACGGTGGGATCTATCTCGATATCGATACTTTTGTTTTAAAGCCATTCAAAACCGAATCTCTGCTCATGCAGGACGCCGTCATGGGTATGGAAGCGAAGAATCTGCGCTTTGCAAATGGTTATCGATCAGATAGCGAGATGCAACCAGAAGGTCTTTGTAACGCCATAATATTAGCAAAGAAAGGAAGCGAGTTTCTCAGAAAGTGGTTGGATGCATACGAGACGTTCAGGGCCGAGAAGTGGGCTGAACATTCCGTTGTGAGTGACTCCTCCACCTCCGAGCCCCCCCCCCCTTTTTTAGGTTGGGGCCAATCCGCGTTGGATGAAAGAATACTTACATAGCCATATCCTTAACCATCCTATATTCCCACCCTATACCGCAGAAACTACCCTGGCTCATCGCCCGTCTCCATCCGACCCTCGTCACCGTCCTATCTGAGCGTGCTTTCTTCTGGCCTCTATGGACAAAGGATCACATCGATGCCGTCTACGCCCGGGACGAGTACTCGTTCTCAGCCTCTGGTCAACTTGCTTACCATATGTGGGAATCGTTAGCGTATGAATACCTCAAAGACTTGAACCCTTCGTCCCTCAAAGCGAAGGAAACGGCATTTAAGAAGATGGCGAGCGCCTTCCAGGCGAAGGGAGAGGAAGATAGGTGGCTCGCGCACTTGGACAGAGAGAAAGATTTGGCTGGGAAAGCTGATACGCTTACAAGATGGGTACAAACGGACCATTCCGACATTTCGTGACTGAAAAGTGCACTCGTTGTATGATATTGATCGTATTCTGGGTCTCACCTTGTATCTCCCACCCATTATTTTGCTTCCGGTTCTTTCACGACATTTCACGAAACGCCCGCTTTTTATACCTTAATTCCACGATAATGATCAATTTCATCAACTCTCTTTCCGGGTGTCCCATCTATTTGAGACTGCAAGCTCTCCTTTCCTCGTCTGAGAAATGAGTGGACCATTGCTTGGCAGGAAGTGTTAAGATGCGAGGGCTGATCAGAGAGGAAAGATGCCTGGTTAAAGACTGGGGTTTGGTCGCCACCGTCAAATCATGGAAAAGGGAAGGTGAAGAATAATGCCATTTCCGCGGATGGTCGCGTTTTTCTGGCGGCCTCCTTTCGTGTCCGCGTCCTCTCCCCTTTGCTCTCTCTCCCACCCTCCGTTATTGTTGGTCTCCTCGGGGTTATGATGAGGGTTGAATCTTATTGATCCAGTGATCATCAAGACATCATCTTATCTCAGAGTGACAAGTTGAAGGCATTTCGATTACTAAAACCGATACATCTATACATGTATCAAACCACCATTCTAACATCTTCCCTTGAGCGTCGCCTATCCGCTCCAAATACGATTGATTCAGCGGCTTCGGTTAACCTTCCTGCCTATCAGATTGCCATCAACATCCTACATTATCTCTCGAGACCTCGCATAACCGTTACAAGTCTCAATCGCCAAACGCCAAAACCGAAACAAACCATACAACCTCTCCATCATGGCTGCCATCATCGCTACTAAGCTTCCCCCAAGTCTCCTAAAACTCTTCTCCCCTCGTGCACCCCCTACCTTCTTCAAACCCGTTGGTAGGGACCCAACCGAACCTGGACCGAACAAGCTGGATGGACTCGCACCAGTATTAGAACGGGTCAGAGAAGAGGAAGCTGAGAAGATCTTGAAAGCGGAAGAGACAGGTGGAGGTACTTCAGAAAGAGAAGGCAAGGAAGCAGATTTCACTCTTGCCCCAGAATGGGAGAAGCAGGTGCAGAAGGAGAAGAAGAAGAAGCAACAAGAGGAATACAAGAAGAACTTGGAGAAGAATTGTGAGTAACAGTTGGTTTGTAATCGAATCCGCTCCAGGCCATAAAGTTTGACACCTATTGCTTTCTGTTCGACAGGGAACCCACAAAATGACCCGGACGCTGTCGGCGATCCTTACAAAACTCTCTTTATCGCCAGACTGGTGAGTAGATCCCCTTGTTGTGCTAGTGGTTGCCGAGTGTGGCTTTGCTGACCGAATTTTTTCATTTCCCTATCCATTGTTCTGCCTTGCCCCGCAGTCCAAGAAGGCTACCGAAGCAGATCTGCGGCGAGAGTTTGAGATGTATGGGGCGATCGAAAACGTCCGTATAGTCCGAGACAAGAGAGGCAAATCTACCGGCTACGCCTTCGTTGTATTCGAACGAGAAAAAGATATGAAGGACGCATACAAGGATGCAGAGGGCATCCCGATCCACAACAAGAAGATCTTGGTCGATGTCGAGCGAGGAAGGACTGTGAAAGGGTGGAAGCCGAGAAAATTGGGTGGAGGACTAGGAGGAAGACCGAAACCGGTGGATCCGGTCGCTGTTGTTGTTACACCGGCTTTCAGTGGTGGATTCAGAGGAGGCATGAGGGGTGGAGGTATGGGTATGGGTATGGGTGGTGGATTCAGAGGAGGTTTCAGGGGTGGCATGGGAGGTGGCATGGCACCACGGGGCGGCGGATTTGTCAATAGAGGTGGATTCAGGGGTGGAGCAAGGGGAGGTTTTGGCGGGGTGAGTTCGGTTCATGGCTCCTTTTTCCAAACGGAACTCAACTGATGATTTCTTTTTTGCGAGCAGGGTGAAGGTGGTTTCCGAGGTGGATTCAACGGCGGTGGTGGCGGTGAACAACGCGGCGGATTCCAACAACGAGGCGGCTTCGAACAACGTGGTGGTTTCGAGCAACGCGGTGGTGGCGGCGGCTTTGACGGACCTCCCAACGGCTTCAAGAGGGAGTCTGACATGGGTTACGGGGATCGAGATAACAAGAGGCCAAGGTTCTGATGACTTGTACCGTACGATCGAGAATGGCAAACACATGAGGCGACAAAAGTCCCAACCTTGGGGATGGATCATGTACAACACCATCTTTTCTGTCCCTTTTGACAACCTGCCCATCTTTGTTCCCCGCCCCCCCCCCCCTCTTCCTACCTTCCGTAATATCCTCCCGATCTCACATACTTATCATCTCCAGGTGACAGCTAGGTAGGCATCTGTTTCGTACGCAACTCTTTCTGCTTGACTTACGCAAATAGGCTTGTTAAAGCATTCATTACAACATCATCAAAGTGGGAAGCAAAATACTTGAGATGACGGCATACATCATCTAGCCGTCGACCCATACATCCCCTAGTGTAACCCACTCCCTCAATACCCTGCCACTCGCGCTCCAATGTTTTGGGTCGTACAACTGCAAAACTCGTAGACCTGCCAATTTGGCTCGACCTGCCTTGATGGGTACAAACGGCAATTCAAATTCAGAGAACCCTTCGTACCCAGAGGACCGTTCGGCCGAAGGCGGTGGCGGCGGCATGACAGGCTGTCCATCGATCGAGGTGCGCGGTGACTCGTCACGGTGTGGGGGAGGGATCTCTAGAGGTCTCAGCTGGATGGGAGGTAATCGCAACAATGTTGATCCAGAGAGTATGACTTCTCCATCTAGCAATGATTTCAATGGTTCAGGACTGAACATTAGCAACACCGGTGGAGGAGGGAATCGATCGACTACATGGATATCTGTTAGCTCGGGTGTCGGAGACATCCCCGGTCTCGTCCCCGAGTCTCGTCGTACAAGGCCCGAAACCGGCGTCGTCGATCTCGGCCTAGGACTAAGCATGCTTTGACCATGTGAAACGTGATACGGCATGGGTGAAACCGTTCTTGAGACCGCGGGAGACGGGTTGCCTTGTATCGTCGGCTGCGGCGATGTTGAGCGGTCGCCCTCGTCTTCTTCGTATGTATGTGTTGTATACTGCACCGCAAGATGAAGCACATTCTCTGCCGGATTGTCGGAGACCGGTTTACGTCGAGCCGCAAGACGGAACTTGATCGCACAGTCATCCAGGAATGAGGGATGATTTGTCTCATGTTTGACCACGACAAGGTCCAATTCCACATCAAGTTCAACCGGTGTTGCAGATTGCTCAGATTGGCCTGTAAGCCTCGTCAATATGGGGACGTCGGTCCGTAATGCACTCGAGCTCGGCACTGTCCTCAATCTGGGGGTTGAATACACGGACGACGCTGAAGACTGACGGACTAACCCAGCATTCGGTAGGGGTTTCGCTCTCGTTGACGGTCTTGGAGGTGGAGCGAGAGAGTTGTAGCCTAAAGGTGGAATTCGCCGTGTCAAGACGGCGGTAAGGAGCTGACCTTTATCACCGAGGACAGACGTCCAAGCTAGGTCAAGCCGTCCGAGCGCTAGCACTTGTCCAGGTGGATGTCGAGGTGGGAAAAGCGAACATTTGGGAAATTCAGGACGGGCGGTTGGATGGAGGATGAAGAGGCGATGACATATGCTGCCGGGTGGGATGATGATCGGAAAAGCGGAAGAGGTGTTGGCAGCAAGTGAAGCGGGATCTTGGTCCTCCTCGATCGCTCTGGAGATCGCATCCTTGTCTTCGCCTTCAATTACCTTCACTACTTGAAGAGTTGGTACGGATACCACGCCAATCTTGCTGAACGCTATCTTGTCAGATGTGACATTCTGAATATGGACTTCGAGATAGACTTTCTCCCGATCCTTCAAGGAGAGTAGCGTGTTTGGCTGGGTTGGAAGGTGAGTTTTGGTCTTGATTGAGAACGGAGCGATAACCTGGACCGGTGGACAGAGTATCAATGTCAGAGATTGACTCAGTGGAGTGGGTAGGAGAGGTATCTGTAACTCACATTGAATTTGTAGTACTTGATAAGCTCTTTCACACCTTCTTGAGTCCCGTAACGCAGCGTCACATTCAACAGTGTCATCCCTAATTCTTTCATCTCCCAGTTCACGTGCATCTCCTCTTCTTGCTGTGTTTCCAACTCCTCCCATTCTCTCCTTCCGATATCTACTCTGACTGTGTTTGTGTGCATTTCCAGTGATACGCTTGGCTTCGAGATCGGGCCCGACGAGGTGTTGCTCAAAACGAGGAGTGCGCTAAAGGTCTCACCGAGGGAAATGGGAACGAATGTGCCACTCTGGAGAGGAACAAATTGCTCCTCCGGTTCTTGATCGAACTCAGCGAGGTCTTGTGGTAGCGCGGAGGGAAAAAGAGAGGGTCGAATGATCCGTGAACTGAATTAAGCCATCCAAAGATCACCCCGAGTCAACCCAGCTCAACTCGGTATAGCTTGATAAGAATCACTTGAAAATGTCAGACTACACACTCACAGCTTAAGACTAGGACCATATGGATCTTCGTGCTGCTGTCCCACAGCACCATTGGGGTGTATTCTTCCATCTTGAGAAGGCCGATACCGGTCTTCACTCTGTCGTGTCTGACTTGGACCCAGGGGACTCGGAGCGATTGCTGCCTGGGTAGCGAACGGCGGTATCGGGAAGTTGGAGCTCATCGTTCTTAGACAGACGTGGATGAAAATTAAAAAGAAGAGGGACCCGGGGGGGAGGCAAGTGGCAGGTAGGCGCAGTGAGGACAGCAGATACACACTTCAACTGGTTTTATGCACTCTGGAACGCAAGAGTATCATCTAGATCTACGGCAATTGGTACCAACGTGACTCATACCAGCCCATGACGATGATTTCCACCTCTGGTAGGTAGGAAAGAGAGGATGAAACCCCCCCCCCCCCCCTCCTCGTCGTTCCCATTCATGATTCATTGTCTCGCGTCGTGTTCTATCGGCCGCCGGATATCTCGGAGCCACCCCTAAGTGGTCGCGACCGAGTCCGTCAACCAGGAGACGGGCATTCTGCTTGTCCTTCATGGTGCGATGCCAACGCGACACCGTCGTCGATCAACAGGTATGCAGGCAATAACTGGCAGTTGATTCTTTTAGCCTACTTGCAGAAATCCTTTCACTAGATATTGTGAGCTGTGCGCTTGGACAAAATCAACCTGAGTGAAAGACACAGCCGATCAGAGCCTCGTTCTTTGGATGGCACCCGCACTCCTTGCGACCTTTTTTAGTGTCGGACAGATGTCAGACGGCTCTCCTCCGGCACATTGCACTGTTATAGAGGAAGGAATTATCCGTTTACCACAGGACGATGAGAAGGAACCTAACTCCTTTGAACACATCCCCACTGTTTGTGAATTGACCGATCAAAATTGAACCGATATCAGGAACGGGCGAGGCGCCTGGCTAAGAACCAAAGCTGCAGCACAGATGAAGGGGCTTGATTTCCCTTCAAGTCTATTAAAGTATGACCCCTTTCATCCTTCAGAGAGCTCTCTCTGCGCACTGGCTAAGCCTAGCCCCCAAGTGTTGGCTACAGAAGACATTCGATGTCCGTTTTCGCGTCAGGGCGGGAGAATGCTGGAAGAACCGAGAGCAAGGTCACTCCTGGGCTATCAACATTTTACGTCTGACGGAGAATCATCTGACCACAGGACCTCTTGACAGTGGTAATTAAGCTCAAGCGCTAGGCCCGGTGCCGTTTTTGGACCGCTCAAGGAGCAAGAGCTTGAAAATCTTTCGCAGCTGCTCGAGGCTCCACAATTGGGCAGACCCTAAAACGATGTATAACTCGATCAGGATACGGACTTCACGGAGACTGTAACAAATGTGCAAGGTAAGTGAACGAATTATCTGTAGGCACGCATCGAGTGAAAAATGTGGTTCTTTCCGATGTCTCTGGAAAACACCGCGGCATATTTCTGCACACACAACGCTTATTAAAGTATGTTCGATCCAACTGTACAAAAGAAAGAGGCTCATTCGCGAAAAAGATGCCTGTTTGGTGGCCTCACAAATCGCCTCTGATCCAGGCTAAAACATTGATGCCCTTTCCTTTTGGTAATCAGCCCACGTCCCCGTTTCTCTGTAACATTGCACCTTTTATCGCATCGCTCCAGCAATCAACAAAGCTCGGTCTCGCTCGCTCCCAGATTGGCTTGAGAGTGCAGGGTCGAGTCCAAAGAAGTCTCTTCGTGCAATGGCTCTACAGATGACTGAGTTGTACTTGGTGCTCAGCCTAGTATTGCCGAGGCACGAATGAAGCCCTGAAAGAGTTTACACGTGACATCGCCACCCCAAAAGCATAAAGATAGACCGCGGGTCCAAGAAGGAGTCTTACGCGGGAAGTCGAGTGAGAGATGGAAGACGGGTGTCTGTGAAGGATTATAATGTAGTTTCAGTGCTGTTGGTGACAATCTTGGATCGAAGTCGAGACTTTTAGATGGTCGTTTAGTGTTGGAAATCACGTGACCTTATTCCCCCACGGAAGGGTTTGACCCCTTGCCCCTCGTTGTCAAACAGTGTTCAGCCGATCAGTGACACGTAGTATCATCATATTTGCTACTCAATATTCGTTTATCTTGAGGATACGTTTAGGCAACCAATATAGCACCAATTTCATCAATATTCAACATTTAGCACGAAGGATGGCCGAGAGTTGACAGCGACCGTGGTGCGTTGATGACGAAGACAAAAGGTGACAAAGTCGGGGCGGCGCGTTAAACGAGGGGAGGGCGCATGCGTGTTTTGGGAGGTGGGGGTTGGGGGGGGGGGGGGGGGGACCAAGAGAGGTTTTTGGGGTTCCATGGCGTCCCTGCATGGACGTGGTTTTTCAGTAGTAATGTCGCGAAGCAGGATCGTATATCGTTCCGGAAATCAAATGAAGACGGTTTATTTGTTAAGATGGAGGATACTTCAATGCAATTTCTTATTCAAACACGGGCCTGCGAGTACCTCAATTGCCATTCCTTGCTCCCTATTCGATGCCTTCTCTAGGTGGCTCCGACCGCCTCCACTTACAGCTTCAACATCTCCCCTTCTACCGCAACACACGTCTCCTTGTCCCCTTTCTCAGCATCATTGGTATCCTCATACTCATATACAGTTTTTCAAATCTCTACGAATCCGATAAGAGCGATAGCCTTGCAGAAGCAAGCAGAAAATTTTCAGCGTGGTTCAACGGCGGTGAACAGGTTGTTATCGATTATCGACCGGACGCGATGGCGAACGGTAGCGATGGATCCGTCAAGCGAAAGGGGGAGAAATGGGTCGCAGCCCATTTCATGTTGGGCAATACATACTCGTATACCCCTGATGACTGGCGGGAAACCCTACGACTTGGGTACGAAACTGGCTTGGATGCTTTTGCTCTTAATCTCGGATCTGAGGACTGGCAGGTGGCTCAAGCTCGCAGAGCGTACGAATTCGCATCAGAAGTCGGTGGTGCCTCACCGCATCTTTTTCTTAGTCTCGACATGAATGTTCTGCCATCGACGAAGACTGAGGACATGATGAGACTGGTGGATCTGGTGGAGGAGTTTGGAAGGATGGGGGGACAATTAAAAACGACGACGAAACATCAGAACGAGAGGAAGAAGAGGGGTAAGCTGGTCAGACGGATATTTGGCAGGGATGCCCCAGCAGAAGCGGAAATTGAGAATGGGAGTGAAAAGGTCGTTCTGGGAACGTTTGGCGGTCACTCTGCAGAGTTCGGATACAAAGGGTGGAGAGGTTTCTTAGCCGAATTGGAAAATCGAGGAATGGATGTGAGTATCATAGGTTTCGTTCCCATTTCTGACATTTTCAGTCGGCACATTGCCAACCACCATCTATACTAATAATTTTCGCGCAGATCTACTTCATCCCAGCCTTCTTCCAGAACCCACAGGACCTCATCTGGAGGGACGACGTCGATGCCCCTTTCAATTGGAATGGTGCATGGCCTATGGATAACTCAACAATCAGCAGCTCAAATTCCGACCAGCCTTTCATCCACCATGCGAAGCCGTATATGGCCGCCGTATCACCTTGGTTCTATACACATTATGGTACAACTGGTGATCATCCCTGGAACAAAAATTGGATCTATCGATCGGATGATAATCTGTATGCGTCGAGGTGGGCAGATATCCTCAAGCCTTCAGTCAATCCCGAGTTTGTAGAGATCTTGACCTGGAACGATTATGGAGAGAGCAACTACATTGGCCCTATCATGGGTTCTCAACCAGGGTCGGAGTCATGGACAACTGGCATGGACCACACCGCTTGGAGAGAGATGACAAAGTACTTTATTCGGCGGTACAAGGGTTTAGAGGAGGCTGCCGAAGACGTGAGTCATTTCCAAGGTGGAAGGGAACAAGACCGTGCGCGAGCGAGTATAACCAGCGTACGGGGGTGCTGACAGGGAAAATTTCGTGCTCTAGTCTACGCTCTCGGTTTACGTAACTTACCGAACCCAACCGAAAGATATCGAGATCAAAGCAGACGAGGTTGGAAGGCCGAGGAATGCAGATTGGGTAAGTCGGATCAGTATTCTATGGCTATACGATTCGTTTCCTGACACAAGCACTCTTGTCTCGAATCTATAGGCGCAAGATCTTATCGGAGTCGTTGTAACACTGGAGGGGAAGAACACCAACATTGACAGCCTCGGCTTAACGTTCAGACTGCAGAATATCATCAGCTCCGGTGACGAAAAACAGTTCGAGGTTCCCCTCAATCTCAGCAAAAAGGGCTATCAGAAGTTTACGATTCCATTTGTCCCTGGCAAAGTCAGATTTGGGGTCATGGACGAGGCGGAGAACAGGATGCTTTTCGAGGAAGAAGGACATGAAATCGGGGACGGCAGTGATCAAACAACGTACAATTTCAATGCTTGGACGGGGTATCGCAAGGTGCAGCTCTGAACATATAGACACGATGAGGTGACATTATGCAGAATAACGAAATATTGTAATACAGTGAAGACAGGTATCCATCTTAATTTGGGGTTTATATATATATTCTTTGTCAGACTTGTATTTCGTGCGGCCGTCGCTCAACGACGAAATTGTCCATTCTGCAGGTGTCAGATTCGGATTCGAAATTGTGACCGCAGAGTTGTCATCAACTGAGATTACACGTCGACGACATCAGATGCGGTTGTGTTCTCGGACCCCTTGGAGTCCACGGTGAGGTTCTCGGTCGTGTTCACCAAACCGATCACAACGAGCTAGGCGTAGCAAGACCGACTCGGCTGTTGTCGAAGTCGAAGACCGAGTAGACTGATCGCAAGAAGGGAATACCAATGATGTGCTGAGCTGGTGTCAAATCGATACCGGCAACGGCGGCCAGACAGTAGCTGGTGTTCCCAACTTGTGTTGGGGGAGCGCCTTTGACCAAAACAGGGACGTCAAAGGTTGCGTTGTTGAAGGCTAAAAGGGGGAAGACAGCAAAGGTGGTCAGCGCAGCCCTCCGTGGTACAATGTAGATCCAGAGACCATACTCACTAAAGGCGAAAGTAGCATTGCTATCACAAGGTGCCACGAACATACCCGCACCGACGACGTGCAAGGAGATGTTCTGAAGAGGGAGAGCGCCAGGGACGAGCTCGTACATGCTAGTGACAACGGAGGTCGGGAAACCGATGAGACTGGAACCTGTTATTCGAAGTGGGCAGAAAAGTCAAGGTCAGTTTGTTATTGTACGGATGCATCAAGTTCTGTCGACCGACTGACGGCCACCCTAAACGGCCGCCTATTGGGAGCAGATCATATGTTGGCAATAACGGTCTCACGCCTAGGGAGAAACTCACCAGTATCAAGGACGACGGGAACATCATTGAGAGCATCGATGTTCTTCCCCCCAACCGAAACAGCACCAAGGGTGACGTTCCACCTTCCGTCGCCAGCAATGGGGGAGTAATTCATCTCTCCACTGTACTTGGAGTCATCGTGACCACCGACGAGGATGGAAGGAGCAGCGGAGGCGAGATCGAAACTGAATTCGCCGGCGGGAATCGACTTGTTGTTGAAGAGGTTGACTGGGGAAGGTGGAAAGGTCAGAAGGGAATTTCACAACGCTTCGATTAGTCCTGCCATTGTATAATTCGTACTTCTACGCCAAAACTCACCTGCAAATGGCGTCTCCCCCATCCGGCTCACAGCTTGGAGGCCTAGACCGAGGATGCTAATCGAGACAGAATGGGGAACATGAGGGAATAGCAAAGTCAGTTGCTACGTTCATTTCGTTAATTCTTCTGGTTCGCTCTGGCATCCCGCCAAGCATCTCGAGCAACGACAAAAAGACTACAAACGCCCGAAGAAAGAAGGAAAAAAAGACTTGTTTGACTCACCCATCAGCCAACGTCAAGGTCTGAGACCACGAAAAGACTTTCCCAATCCCTTGATCCGCAAAGGATACTCCATCGAGACCAACAGTATCCTTACAGACTGCTCCCGACATTCTGGAGCCGTCCGCATAGGCGATCGAGAACGTCTGGTTCCCACATCGTTGAGCGGTGTCATAGACGGGAAGACCATCGGCACCGGTGCCATTCCATTTCTGCAGTCGGCGTAAGAAAAAAAAAAGGGGGGGGGGGGAGGGGCAAAAAGAGAGGGCAGGGAGATGTCAGAGGGGCACGCCTCGACAAGCACAATAAAACAAAATGGCGTTGCTTGTCTCCCCCTCACTCTCTCGCGAGGCAACCTACTCCGCTCGCTCGCTTTTCCGACTCACGTTAGTGTACATCCACAAATCACTGCTTCCGGTATCAATTAACACTTGATGATCCAGAGCAGGTTCTCCAACGCTTATTAATCCAACATAGTAAGACCAGCCATTAACAGCCATGAGAGACTCTTCGCCTGTCGATTGACGTTTCTCGTTCTTGTTCTCATCTGAGATGGTGTACTTGGCTTGAATGTAAGATGCCCAGGAGGAAAGAGTGCTTAACGTCGACCTACCCTCCACGGTACCCTCGTCGCCGCCCTCAGGCGCGGTGACCAACTGCTTTAAGTCAGTCACACCCGAGGAGACACGGTGAGCGAGCGGGATGGAGACGGCCGATGGACCTGTTGTCGATGCCGCCTGTTCAGACGAAGAAGAGGAAGAAGAGGAAGCATCTACACTGTCGACAGGAAGAGATTGGACGCTCGAGAGAGAGACGAGGAGGAGGGAGAGTGTGCTGAAAAGCGGGCTGGAGGAACGCATGATTTCTGGTGTTGTTTCAGAGGAGCGATAGGTAAATGAGGGAACGACCAAAACGATACGATAGCGAATGTGTTGTTTTGTTTTGTCCTAGCTGAATGTGTGAGAGGAACTGGATTATGATTTTCGACCTGATGCGTCTATCACTCGAATTGTCGAAATGAAGAGGAAGAAGGAAGATGAAAGAAGGGGGAGGAAAGAGGTGACAAGGGGAATTAAAGGGCAATTCAAGCGATTCAAAAAGGGAGATGATATTGAATGACTTATATAGTTCCCACGCCTTGCCCCGCCCCCTTCTTCTTCTTTACTCTCTGTTGCTAGATACTCATTCAGCTGGACCAATCATTGACCCCTAAACCCTACCCTCCCTCTCTCATCTCTCCCCGCCTCTTCTGTCGTCGCCCATGATGTGCTACCCCCCCCCCTCTCTCCTCTCCTCTACTCTCCGGTCTCCGGTCTCCCGTCTCCTATTCCCCCCCCCCCCCCTCCCCACAATGAC
>JANGFI010001615.1:0-21406 GCA_025758705.1 Goffeauzyma gilvescens
GGAGGAGTTGAAAGCGGGGGAGGGGGGGGGGGAAGGAGCTGGGCGCTCAAGCGAGAGGGATCAGATCGATCGGGGATCGGGGATCGGGCGGGGGGGGGGCACTGAGATGCAATCGAAGGGGGGAGTCAAGATGTCAGAGTCGTCTGGGTTAGTATTGTGTTCTACGGCTGCACGTACGTCTCATCATCCTTCCTCATAATAGCCCAGCACACACACACAGGATTCCCATGCGAAGATTCTCTTTCCAAGAGCCAAAAAGGAACACATTGTTGTCACATTTATTCTTCTACTTGCCCAATTTCACTCCGCATCAACGCAACCGTGTTCCAGTTACATGATCCGCCCTCGTCCATTCTCATTCAGATACTGCACTAATATCAACCACTTAAGTACCCGCCGGATGCCCCAACTCACACTCACACCCAATCTCGCTCTTTCCTCCTCCCCTTCGAAACCATCGTTCTCGTCGCATTCTACTAGCAACATGCCTTCCAAAGTGATGAGCACGGAGACGAAGAAAACGTCAACCGGTTCTCACGGTATCGCCAAATCCACATCCACATTCCAGGGATTAGGTGCAGCTAAAGGTACAGCTACAGGTAGACCCGAAGCGACAATCGCCCAAGACCTCCGAAACCTTCTGCTTCCCCAACTTGCCGAAATTGAAGCTCGCTTCAGCGGGAAATTAGGTGGAGATAACGACGTACGGATGGGTGACAACGACCCCCGACGGAGAGGGAACCAAGTTGGGTCTATGGGAGACTCGAAAGAAGGGCAGGAGAAGAATAAAAACACAAGGATCAACCCATTGAAGGAAGATGTCGAACCTGGTTCTTCCGATCATAGAGGTGCAGCAAGGGAAGCTCAGAGTCAAGTCGATGATAACAAGGGGAAGGGAAATCAGTCTGCGTCACTCGAAGAAAAACGATCGGGAAAAATTCCAAAGTCGTTGATACCAGTCGAGGATAATCATCAAGACGTTTCTGCTCCTCCACAACAGCTGAATGGCCAATCTGGCTCTACTGAAGGTGGGAGCAAACACGGCCACGGCCATGGAAAGAAAAGAGCGCCCGACGCAATGGAAGGTGGTGTCGCTAATTCTGAAGCCGCCGAAGAAGGCACAAACGGCAAGAACAAGAAACATAAAAACGCATACTTGGTTCATGGAAAAGTAGCGCACGCGGAGAACGCAGCGAGAGTGGATGCGAATCCGCCGTTGGATGTTTTGATTGAGTCGCAGAAGAAGCTGTGGGGCGGTGGAGGAGGGGAGAAAGATCTGGAAATGGGGGAGGCGGTGGTTTACTGGATGCGGATGGAGGATATGAGGCGTGAGTATTACGAGCCGGTGGGCCCCGTACCAGTGCTGTTCCTTTCCCATCCTTTGTCAGATGCAACTGACTGAATGAAACCCCCCTCCCCCCTCTGTCATATCCCCACAGTCGTCGACAACCGCGCTCTCCACCTTGCCTCTTCTTATGCTCAGAAACACAATCTCCCCCTTGTCGTCCTCTTCCTCGTCACTCCCGGCGACTATCGCGCACACGATCGCAGTGCACGTCGAATTGACTTTATGCTCCGAAACCTCCGTTCAATCCAATCTCAACTCTCATCCCTTCACATCCCGTTAAAAGTCCACACGCACGTAGGGGATCGATTCGCATTGCCCTCGAGTCTGGTGAACGTTATCTTGCCGTCTTTGGGCGTAACACATATCTTTGGGAACATTCAGTATGAAGTTGACGAATTGAGGACGGACATCGAGGTCGTTAGGCTGGGTGCAGCAAAGAAGGCGGGGAAAGAAGGTGGACGAGTGAAAGCAACGTTTGTGCATGACCGATTGGCAGTTCCACCGGGGAAATTGAAGACGGGAAAAGGCACTCAGTTTGCGGTGTATAGTCCTTGGCAGCGTCGTGAGTCTTGATCCGTGTTCCTTGTTCTCCCGTGATTCTTCTTCTCCTCTCCTTTTTCCCTCCCTACCTTGAGCACCGGCTCAATATATCCTAGACGAATGATTTGAGCTGACGCCACCTGTTTGTCCGGTCTGCCTTCGTCGCACTGGACAAACCCCAAAACATGAAGAATGGGCATCATTCCTCGCATCGAACCCTGAGTACCTCGACGAGTTCCCTTTACCCGAACCGAATGACCCAACCGTCCAGAAACACCCAAAACTCGGGGATTTGTTCGAGTCTTCTATTCCAGATCATGTCGATGGTTTTGAGTGTTTAGACAGGGATGTAATGGAGAAGATTTGGCCAGAGGGGACGGATAATGGAATGAAAGTGAGTGGTCATCGTCCTTGCTTCTGGGTGGGATTGCCTTCCACATTCTAGGTATGATCGGCTACTAAACAAGAATGCGCCCTGGACGTGTTCTTTCGCCACAGATACTCAAGAAGTTCCTGACCGGAAAGGCCAGCCAACAATCAGTTGGTCTTGTCGACCCACTATTATTCCCCGATGATTCCACCCCTTCTTCATCCCCTGAATTAAGCAAGGCCCAAAAATCCACATCGAAGCCCGGGCCCGGGGCCTCCGCATCCACTTCGGGATCAAGCTCGAGAATCAAAGACTATGCTCTCCAGCGAAATTCGGCAGACTCAAATTCGAGCTCTCGAATGAGTCCATACCTTGCCAGTGGGGTTGTGAGTGCGAGAATGGTATTGAACAAGGCTAAGATCATGGGGAAAGGTCAGAAATTAGAATCGGGACGAGATACGGGGATTGGGATGTGGGTTCAGGAGGTAGCATGGAGAGATTTTTATAACCATGTGAGTCACAATTGCTTTGGTATTGTATTTTCGGTCTCCTGAAACTCATCGTCTGTCCTCCCGCCCCGAACATCTTCCCTTTTACTCTACCAAGGTCATGGCTGCTTTCCCCCGAGTGTCGATGGGAAGACCGTATATAGAAAAAATGGCCGACGTTCAATGGGAGACAAGCGAAGAGCATTTACAGGCTTGGAAAGATGGCAAGACGGGTTTCCCGATCGTTGATGCGGTGCGTAGCACGATATCAATTCCCAATTTTTCATTCCATCCTTTCTCACCCCCACTTTACACTTCTTTCACAGGCAATGCGACAATGCAAACACCAAGGCTGGATGCATAACCGGCCCCGAATGATATGTGCTTCTTTCCTCGTGAAAGACCTCATGCTCGACTGGCGGTTGGGGGAACGACACTTCATGGAGAATTTCATCGATGGGGACTTGGCGGCGAATAACGGTGGTTGGCAGTGGTGTGCGTCGACGGGGACGGATCCTCAACCCTATTTCAGGATATTTAACCCAAGGAGTCAGAGTGAGACGGCCAGTGCCGATGGGACGTATATTAGGTACTGGGTCCCGGAATTAGCAGGGCTTAAGGGGAAAGGTAGGCGAACCAAACAGAGTAGTGGATCCAATGCGCGAACTTGGGCTGACCAAATGGGCCTATACCTTCCCTTTCGCCCGATACACCCTCTCGCAGCCCTTCACGACCCTTACGGTTCTCTGAGCCCTCAAGAGTTTGACAAGCTGAACTACCCGAAACCAATTGTTGACCATGCTCAAGCGAGACAGAGAGCTTTGGGAAGGTATAAGAACATTGGAGATAAACCTGATTTGGATTCGAAGGGCGAGGTGTCCAGCGAAGAATAGGAGCCCAGGTTGGAGTAGTGAAGGGGTGAAGAGATGAAGCGGATGTTGCCATCCGCGAGTCGCGAGTTAGAGATATAGTACAATCACGTGATAAGACCTATTTCGGTATCTACTGCACGATCGCATTAATATGATGATCAAGAGTAGCAATCGGAATGAAAGAATGAGGAGCCAAAGGGCGATTGATGTATTTAGAAAGGCCAGTTATCGTGGTGCATATAACTTGAGCATCAACGATTGACAGAAGGTCATTGTCGTTCGGCCCACTTCACATATTCCCACCTGATAGTCAAACGTCGACGACTATGTTCCGTCTTGGCAGCCCATCGGCTCTCTCTCGCAAGCTCCTCCTAACCGCTTCTCAGCAACCCTCCCTTAAACTGGTCAGGCCAAGCAACATTCTCCGGAATGCTCTCTCTAATGGCGGGGTCTCTCGTCAGCTCTCCAGCTCCTCCTCACGCGCCACTGCTCCTGCTCCAAGTGTAAGCTCTCTCATGAATGTGATCCAGAGTTCTAACGCGCATTCCGGTCCTCGACCCAAGATCACACATAGAATCCGAGATCTCTCTAACGCCCTTGTCGATAAACCAGTAGTGATCGCCGGTTGGCTCGTTTCTCAAAGACAAGCGAATTCTTCTCTCTTCTTCTTCACCCTGAGAGATAGTCAAGGGGATGTACAGATCGTGGTGAATGCAAAGGAGACGGGTGAAGCAGGGATTGACTTGGGGAGACGGTTGATGGAACTGCCATTGGAGAGTGTTGTTCAGTTTAATGGGTTGGTGAAGGAGAGGTTGAAGAAGAAGGCAGGAGTCGAGACCTCTTTGGCTCAGGTAAGCATATCCCTATGTCGGTAAAGTTCGCGGAACCCAGCGAAGAAATGACAACAAGCTGATGATTCTGTCGTCTTCCGTCCTATAGGGTCCCGAAGATCTCGAAATCCATGTCAGCGACATCCTAGTATTAAACGCCGCTGAGCGAACCCTACCTTTCTACCCGAACCACCCTGAGCTCGCGAACGAGGATCTCCGAGCCAAATACCGGTATCTCGATCTCCGAAGGAAAGCTCTCGCATCCAACATTCAAAAACGAAGCAAAGTGACGCGTATCATCCGAGATTTCCTGCACGACCAAGGCTTCAACGAGGTCGAAACTCCCGTGTTACTCCAATCCTCTCCGGAAGGAGCACGAGAGTATCTCGTCCCCACACGTACAAATGCTGCATCGACCGAACCATCTTTCTACGCTCTTCAACAGTCTCCTCAACAACCAAAACAGCTATTGATCGCTTCTGGTGCTGTTGATAGGTACTTTCAGATCGCGCGCTGTTTCCGAGATGAACAAGGAAGGAAAGACCGTCAAGCCGAGTTCACGCAGGTGGATATGGAGATGGCTTTCGTTTCTGGAGCTGCCGAGACCGTTGCTGAAGATGGAATGAGGTCGACTTGGCAGATTGGAGGAGGTGAGGTCAGAGAGGTTGTAGAGGGGCTGGTTAAGAAGATTTGGAAAGAAGTGGAAGGTATTGAGCTGCCCGGTTGGTTCAGAGTCATGCCTTACGAAGTGGCAATGGATGTGGTGAGTCTGGATGTGCTGATCATTTCCTTTGACTCTGGGTTCCAAATGCTGATATGACAACGTTTTTCTCCGGTGTAGTACGGTTCGGACAAGCCGGATACCCGGTTCCCTATGTATACTCTTCCCATCGGCTACTATCCCGCACTCTCAGACGCCGATCTCGATCGCATCCTGGTCGACAACAGTCCCGACACCGTCGAGTTCATGATCACACCCGCTGACCATGCCAGTCTGATCGAGAGCAAGCATCTCTCAGAAGCACTGCAAGATGTCGAACGAATTGATATTACCGCTAGCAATACTGGCAGCTGGACAACTGAGTCCGAACATCTCAAGCACTTGAGCTTGCAGCCCGAAACTGGTCGACCAGGCGGTGTGCAACCGGGCGAGATAATCTGGCTGGCCAAGAGGAAGAAACATCCTGAGGGCGGTTGGACTCGGTTGGGGCGATTGCGAATCATGCTCAAGGATCAACTCGTCGCTAAGGGAGCCATGGCATTACCGAAAGATCCCCATTTCCTGTGGATCACCGAATTCCCACTTTTCACAAAAGCAGACGACGATAAAGATTTCCTCGCAAAAGGTCGATGGAGCTCTAGCCACCATCCATTTACAGCTCCGATGCATGAAGATCTCGAAAATTTGAGAACAGGCGTCGTCGATCAGGTTAGAGGTCAACATTATGACCTCGTCCTAAATGGGATGGAGATCGGTGGTGGTTCTGTCAGAATACACGATGCCACTTTACAAGAATACATCCTGAAAGAGGTCTTGGAGGTGAGTTCCACGTTCCGCCTCAGAAAGCCCATGCTCCTGCGAGATCCCAAGAATGAATGACTAACCCCAGCCGCCTTTTCTACATTGTGTTCCCCCCCCCCCTTCCCCTCCGCAGCTTGAAGACAATGAAATCCAGCGATTCTCTCATCTCCTTCAAGCTCTTAAATTCGGGGCCCCTCCACACGGTGGTATCGCCCTAGGCCTCGACCGGCTCGTCTCGATCCTATGTGATACCCCAAGTATCAGGGACGTGATTGCATTCCCCAAGACGGCGGGTGGTGTGGACCCTGTTTTCCAGAGCCCATCTCCGTTGACGGATGATACAATTTTGAGTCAATACAATCTTGAAAAGAAGAAGACGAAGGAGGTGGAGGCGACTCCGACTGCAGGAGTAGATGGGGCGGACCAGATGGCGAAATAAAAAGCTGAACCAAGTTGTTTGTTAACGAGCCAGACGGTGGAGCTCCGCGATTAGGATGGCACGCGATGATGTCACGTGCGCGGTTCTGCCCACCCAAAAGTCGGGATGAGCTCCGTGGATCGCGAGGACCCTGAATAGAGGATAACGCTGGGTCCACCATTGATTTGAACACACAGCAAACGCAAGCAATAACATGAAATCATAGAAATCCTAGCATATCGCATCATCACATCTCAACGAGGCCCATTCATCCATCCATTTCTTTAGCTGTTCTCCTTTTAGAAATGGCCCTGATCACCATCTCCGGCTACCCATGCTCCGGCAAGTCCACACGGGCACTTCAACTGAAAGAAGACTTTGAAAGTCGTATCCAACAAGCTTCGAATGGTGTGATTAGCAAACTTCAAGTCGTAATTGTTGATGACAAAGGATGTGGAGTGACAAGGGAGGCATATGACAGTGCGTATACATACAAAAAGCTATGATTCTAAAATGACCGGACGTGGCACTTACCCTAATGTCTGGATGATGTTAACTTCGCGCTTGAAACAGACAGTATTGCTGAAAAGCCAGCTCGAGCATCCTTGTTCTCCCATGTCACCCGAGAGCTAGGTCAGAACAAGATTGTCATTTGTGACAGTGCGAATTACATTAAAGGATTCCGTTATCAGATGCATTGCGCGGCTAGAGAAGCGAAAGTGCGGTTGGCAACGGTGAGCATCAACGACAGAATTTGAGAAGATCGTCGAATGTTGAGTGTGGTCTGCGATTCGCCCTCTTGACTTCTGATTTTTTCCTCCGACAATTTCCCCCGATTCCAGGTATTCGTTGTAGCCCCTCCATCACAATGTGAGAAATGGCACTCCGAAAGGCCATTGGAAGATCGATACAAGCCCGAAACGTTTGAGAACATGATCATGAGGTACGAAGAACCGTCTTCGATGGTCCGATGGGATTCACCGTTGTTCACGATTGCATGGGATGATGTGAAGATTCCGACGGACGAGATTTGGGCAGCTATCACCACTGGGGAGAAGAAGGCGCCGACGGCTGCTGTGGCGGTGGTGAGTCCTCGCTGAGAATAGATTTGAAACTTGGGAGCATTCGCCCGAGCTCAACCAAGGTGTGAGCTAACCTTGTCCTTTCGGGAGAAACCTGCCAGAACGCAAAAGCACCCCCAAATTCTCTACAGATTTTGACCACGACTACCAGCGCCGTCATCTCCACCCTCCGATCCAGTATCAGCATGAACCCATCCTCCTCTACTCTGATCATCCCCGCCTCTGCGCCCTTCACACGCACAATCACGATCAAAGCACCCCCAGGACGGATCTTAACCCTTAGCGAACTCCAGCGTCTGAAGCGACAATTTGAGACACAGCAGAGAAAAGCAATCAGTACGAATGCACCATCGAGTATGCCGGGAGGATGGACTGAACAGGCTGTAGGGGAAGCTTTTGGACGATTTCTTGAAGAAACATGGGGGACGCGAAGTTAAAAAGGGCGGCAGGCATGGATATATTCCTGGGTTTGAACCCGGAGGTGTCTTCCTGTCTTAAATTATGGGGAGCATTTTTTACAGAACCTCCATCGATCCGAGCTGTATATAGCGCTCAACCAGCGAGTACCGTACAAGATGTGTCGAGCCTTCTGTCAGAGCAACTCGGGTGCCGCTGTAGATCGAGCGAGGTGAAAGCAGCCAAGATTCGGGTCAGTTCAACGAATTCTGGGATTATGATGGGGACGACTGGAATATCGACAAGGGGGAGGGGAAATTGGCTTACTCGGACAGGACGAGCTCGTTCTCGTCTCTCAAACAGTGAACCAAGACCACTGCGTTCTTGTCGGGTTTGCGTACTATGGAGCCCACGACAACACCAAGAACAAGACAGAGAAGGAGCGACAGGAAGAACGTCGATGTAATCAGTACGTGGCCAGGTTGTGAGAAAGGGAAAGCATGTCTCACCCATCGAAAGACCGTTATTGGCTACGTCGTCCATCTTCCTGAGCCATTCCGGAAGCGCATTGAGGACTGAATCGCCAAAGTGGGTTTGAAGCAGATGGTTGTATCTAGACGGATGCGCGAGAACGGAGCGACATGATAGTGACCCAGAAGAGGGTCGTCAGATAATGAAGCCATGTTGATATACACGGTGCCACCCATTGCGGTCCATGTGAAAGTCATGTCCGATCCTGTCTCTTGAACACTCACTTCTTTGCATGTCCCAACTCGAGCTCAGACAACATTGCCTGAACCTGGATATTACCCACGATAAACTGAGCGTATTTCTCGACTTTATGGATCCTACAGCGTACATATGCGCGAATGAGGAACTTGACGCGCTCCATCTCGGTTTGGACGAGCATGAGCTTGAAGTGTTCCTCGTCCGTGGTTGACGAGTCCGTCTTAAGGACTTCAAGCATTTTGGTCTTTGTAAGGGGTGTGATGAGGAGGAGGATTGCGGTCAGTTTTACTGACGGGGTCGTTGACAGCGTCAATGTGCGTCGTCTTCTGAACCAGAGAATAGAGTGAGCGAAAAGAGATCGACTTACCTGCTGTGTCAGCTTATGCAAAC
Organism: Goffeauzyma gilvescens; assembly: GCA_025758705.1. NCBI lineage: Eukaryota > Fungi > Basidiomycota > Tremellomycetes > Filobasidiales > Filobasidiaceae > Goffeauzyma > Goffeauzyma gilvescens. The sequence goes on from JANGFI010001615.1 coordinate 8,986, forward strand.
AATCCTCCACCACATCCCCTTCCCAACGCATGATCTCCTGTGTCCCTCTTTCTTTCACCCACGCGCGACTCAACCGCTTAATATCATTATCGTTCTCAAATTCGAAAGCGACAAGATCGAGTGCTTCCGAGCCGTCCTCATCTCCCACCCGGCCGCCGTCTCTTCCCTCCCGCATTCGGACATCCGATTCCTCTTCTCCATCCTCGTCGTCATCATCACCCATGGAGAACAACTGTCTTTGTTTCCCTGTTGCAGTTGCTCTCGTACTACTCCCTCCATGAGTCGAGCGAGTCGACCTCTTTGAACTCGCATCGGTTCGTCTTGAAGAAGGTCCAATCCCACGTCTCGCCGTATCATCGTCATCTTCATCGTAGTCATCGCCGTCTTCGTCATCTTCATCCAGACCGAACCCTCTTCTCCTCACTTTTGATCCAAATAGACTGTCGTTTGAAAACGAGGTTGCTGTCGTTTCACGCCCGATACTGGACGATCGGTGGCCGAGGACGCTGGATCCTGATCTGCCGTTGGCTCCAGCAGCACGAGTACTTGTGCCGTTAGCACCAATACTTGAAGATGGAGGGTTTTGAGCACCTAGAGACGAAGGACCACCTTGGGGAGGGTTCGACTGAGGCTGCTCATTCTGCTGCTGCTCGTCGTCGTCGTCCTCAAGAGAGTAAGGCATGATGGGGGTCAGGGATGCAATGGAAAGGGTAAGGCCAAGTTGGAGTGAAGAATTTGGAACCTTTTGAAACGCAGATACAGGCGTAGGTAGATCTGGTTGATCGGATTTGTATGAGAGGTGTGACGCAAAGTGAAATACGCGGTCGATTGTACCGTCCTTGCATGTCTTAATGAACCTCTTGGACCTTGTGATTCTTTCAACTCCATAAACGCGTGAGGGCGGCCTGCCAGACCACCTAACAGTAACGAGACGCGTCGGTTGCCCCCCAAATCTCCCTCCCTCCCGTGCCAGTCTACATAATGGAAGAACGGAGGGAATTGGGGGGGGGGGGGAAGATACCCCCAAGCGGAGCAATCCAACTCGGACTTTCAAAGGAACAGGAACATTAACAAAGAAGAAGAAGCGACAATGACATTCTCTCATCAAAAGACTGTGGGCTTCTAAAATTTGGATAGGTCGATATACTGCGCTATCTCCATAACCCCCCCCCCTCTCTAATCCTTCCCTTCCCTTCCCACAACGTGACTGTTCTACATCATGACTTGTCCTGTCCCGGGATGTTACTCTTCGTCTTGGGTACATGTGTAAACGTACCCTGGGCAAACCATCTCTCGTTAGCAGCTTGAACTTGCTGTGCTTTCGCCAGCGATGGAGTCACGATCTCCAATCCTTGAACCGGGGTGAACGATAGCGATGTTGATGTTCCAGACAAGGTTGCGTTCGAAGACGGACCACCCCCACCACCAAGACTTCGGCCGAGCATTTGTGTCCGTAACTTGTTCGCCTTGGACATTTTCGCTTTACTCTTCGAATCGACAACGTCAGCTCGGACTCTACCCTTGGAAGAACCAATCATTCCCATCCCGACGGTTTCGTCAAACGCTCCAGTCTCTTGCTCTTCTTCTCCGAATGCCATCCTATTCTGAAGCTTTCGAAGCTCAGTCTGCGCGTATGCTTCCTTCTGCTTTCGAGCTCGTTTCCCGCCTCGCTTCTTCCTGCTAGTCTCTTGAGGAACCGGTAATGCTTTCACCATCTTTGTTGGTGGTGGTTCCGCCATTTTCTCAATGTATTTCACCAGTTTCTCGCGCTGAGTCTCGCCGAAACTCCCATCTCGACATTGTCGCTCGAGGTCCATTCGAGCCGCAAGTGCGCATTTGGCGGCAACTGTTCGTTGAATCTTGCGTCGATACTCTGGTGGTGCAGATTGCACGATAGGGGATTGGAAGATAAACCCTGTGTGACGTTGCTGCGACGCCGCCGAAAGATGGGAAGACGCTAGTGATTTCTTGAGCGCACCAAAGAGGAAGACGTTACCAGCAGGTGCTTTCACAAATGCCGCTAGACCTCCAGCAACTCCTAGTAGTTTGGCCGCGACGTTTGTGCCAACTATCGCTGACAGATTCGGAGCGAGCACATTCATCCGGGACTCAACGTATCCAAAGATCTTTTCCCTCGCGTTTCTCAGCTCGAACGCAATGTCACAGGCCTTGTCGATGACTTGCCACTCTTTCGGGTCCAACATCCTTCCTCTACTGATCGAAGCTGTCATACTGACTCCCAAGACGTGTTTACCCGATAATGGTGTTTCGGGTTTGGTCAGGTCTGTAGCATTGCCAAGGGAGCGGACGGCATTAATGTACTCCCAAGGATCGGCAATCACTTGTTCCAGCTCAGGGAAACGGATAGCATAGTGATCTCGAATGAATTTGTGAACGAGAAGAAGCTCATTGTCGACTTCGACTGACAGATTGTTCGACGTGACAATGAGCGAATATTCCGGATTTTCTTCAATCGGTCCCGCCTCGATAGAAGTGTCTGACGGTTCTTTGATGTAGTGATCGATTTTTTGAAGCGCATCCAGTAGCTTTTTCGACTTGTGTAGTTTCACGACGCTCTCTACGTTATCAAATGCAACCAAATTCATTCCTTCCACCTCTTCTCTGTCCAGTTCCTCGGCAGGTCTCGTACCACCCATTGGTACGAACCCCGTCGCGCTCGTTCCGTCTTCCAAGATGGCTCCGGATTCCACGTTACCTTGGTCCATCTCTTCGTCTTCGCCATCTTGGTTGCTGTCATCATCGGGAGCTGACCGCTTATTGGAGGAGGAGGTGCCAAAGCCATCTAGATGGGAAGTACCACTGGGTCCACTTTGATCTTGTTGTTCCGATTCGGAGATGGCCCCACCGTCGTCCGAAAGACCATCGAGGTCGTTCAGGAGGTCGTCTACCAGTGACATGGCGACGATATGAGAACTTGGGTGAGTGACAGGAAAAGGAGTGAAGTGCTGGAGGGCGGGGGAGGGTTGTTGGGATCTGCAACATGCTTTTTGAGTAAGAGGCAGGATCATTAAGTTTGATATGTTGAAACGACATCCCTCTCAGTGAGCAGTCCAGTCTGTCTATCGATGATTCAGGGTCATACAAAAGGAAGGGGCGCCGGCTCGCGTGAAGCGGAAGGCGGACATACTAATATTGATTAATGTCCGTTATTCGGGCAATCGTTTCCCACAATTTGTCTTTGGATTTACAATCTGATTCCATTGCTCTGTACATGTGGGTTATCACTTGCCCACCCTTGTAATCACCTCATCTACCTCTCTCTGAGCTAAACTATTAGGTGCCATCCTCCTCAAATCCTGCAATCTCGCCCTGTCCCCTCTCTCTTTACACTCCTGTGCTGCCTTTCCCCAATCCTGACATTTGAGATAGAGATCCACCCTCGATTTCGAATCACACCGTGGAACAAAAGCCGTCGCTCGAGCATGGTGGTTGATTGATACCAAGTGGTTCACGAATGGTTCGTAACCGATTGGGGATTTCTTGGATTTGGCAAAGACTTCAAGGCCTTCCCAGTCTTTGTTTTCGGCAAGTGCTTTGAGTTTAAGCCACCACCATCTGAGGGCCGCAAAGGGCCGCGGGGGGGGGGGGGGGGGGGGTCAGCGTCTTCAGATCTGCCGAAATGGAATTCCCGCAGTGGGTCTACAGACAGAATCACTCACTGCTTATCCGGTACCTTGAACTCATTCTTCAGTTTCTCTGCTCTTTTCCCCAGCCCAATGAGAAGTGAATGTTGCAATGTATCATTCAAGCCCAAGCCGACGAACTGATATTGATGATCCGTCTCTTTTTCCCACTCCTGTTGGATGGCCAACAAACGATGTGCGTCTTCTACCATCTTGGCTTCGAAAGACCTCTCTTTGTCCTCGTTGAGATATTTAGCGGCGTTCTTCAGATGTAGAAGCCGTTCGTTTGTATGCTCTGTTTCTGCTGCTTCTAGTAATTCCAGGCAAGCGCTGTCAAGCCGTCTATCGTCTTGGTAGTAGAAATCACGAAGCAGTGAGCGATCTGCATCTCGTGCATATAATTGAAGAAGTTTAACCGCGGGTGCCATCTTGGGTGTCCCATCATCGACGAGGCTGAAGAGATCTCCGGGTGACAATCGAGCTTTGAGGTGAAGAAGGACGTGAAAGACAAGATCGGTGTCTCCTGAATCGATCGCTTTCACTAGCGCCAATCTATCTTCTTTCATGGAGAGCAGCAGAGGAACCTGTTCCGCTGCTTGACGTTCATGATCCAACAACTTTGTCGCCAATTTTGTTCGACCAAGCTGCCACGCCGTTCGCGCGATATCGGCATAATTAACCCCTTTCCCGCCTTCTCTTTCGAACTTCCGTACGATCATCTTGCGCAGTTCGTCGTCCGAGAGAGTCATGGAAGAGGGATCGCCCAGATCTGTGCGTCTGTGGGCCGCGATCTTGGCACATGCCCAGTGCTTCAGAACTGGATCCGGTCGGAGGTTTAGATGGGTAGAGATTCGAAGCGCGAGAAGATGGAGATTACGAGAGAGGAGTCGGCTGATGAGTCGTTCTGGGTTCGAGGAGATGTATCTGTTGTGATCGAATAGAGTTTAGCGAATCAACAAACGTGTACGCCTCTTCTGGGACTGAAACTCACTGTTGATAAGTCAACGGTATTCCCACCTCATACGACCTGACAGCATTTAACACCTTCAAAGTCTGAGCCATATTTACCAAATCTGTAGGATTATATAGATCCAGGAACGCTCTTCCAAACATAGCCGTCTTCAACAACCTTCTCTGCCAATACGGTTCCGTTTCGTTCCCTGCCGCGTCAATTGCAATATCGACCGCTTCTGCCAATTCTGGTCGAATCGCACGGATGTTCTCGTCTGCTTTCGGAGACGATCTTTCGAATTGCTCCATTGCTTCGTACAGGATGGCGGCGGGTTCACTGGATCCAGGTTGGAAGACGGCAAGAGATGAAGAAGGGACTTTTTGAACAAAGTCGCATGAAGAGGAAGTGAGAATTCGGAGACCGTCGATTTCGCTGACAAGGTAGGCTGAGGGTGAATGGAAGAAGCTGTCGAGACAACAGTAAAGGAGATCCAGTATATGGGTCAGCCACCGCTTTCGGCTTTCATCGTCACTTTCCCATATATGATGAGGAAAACGAATGCACATGCGAGAACGGAGGACGAGATCGACGAAGGAAGCATGCATTTCTGCAAACTCACTTTAATGCGTCTCCCTGAGGACCGATCACGGATACCTGACCCCCTCGCCAACTCAGCGTGACCGCATCATTTCCACACCATTCCATCATCTCCGGCGCCCCACCTTTCACCCTGTCTCCATCCTTGTCGCCACCCACATCTTCGTTGTAATCCAAACTATACCCGTTCGCGTCTTCGTTCCCTTGAGCCATCATACCGACTCCCACATCAACCTCTGAGAGGTTTCTTGCGAAATCGCTGGTAACGACCCATAACGTGTTCCTCTCCGTTAGTAACGCCAAGAACCTCCCATTCGGGGATGCTCGAATATGCGTAAATGGTCCTTTTGAAAGATGTTGGTCCACTCGATCGAGTTCGTCGAGACTTAGGACAGTCGAAGAAGGAACTGGTGGCGAAGTTGAAGTGGAAGAAGAGGAGGAGGAGGACGTAGCGACGAGGACTTGAATGTGGCCTGTCGGACTTTGGTCGGGGGATAGGATAGTCCATGAGAGAGGGAGGTCGGACAGACCCGAGTCTGCAAGCGGAGTCGCTCGACCTCCTCCTCCTCCAGAAGCCACATTCGAATTCCCCGAAACCGCGTTCTCCGAATTCGACCCTGGATTCGAGAATCCAGAAGATGTAGCATTCGACGAAGGCAGTCGCAGGTGCAAGAACCCTAACCCTCCCGTTAAGATCACGACTCCGCCCTCGTAAGCCTGAGCGGAAATGACACCCATTTCTGAAACATCAGATCCTAACGTAAATTGTCGATACGGTGCCGCCGCTGCCGCTGCCGAGGAGTTCGCCGTCCCCGGGGCGTTCGAAATCGAAGAAAGACCGGTCAATGACGAACTTAGGGAATACAACCGGTATGTACCATCTTCAGCCAAGACGAACAGTCGTTCATCTGCTGTCCAAGAAAGATGGACAGGTTGGGATAGGTCCCATGAGAATGAGGCAATTAATTGTCCCGAAGAGGTATAAACCATGATCTTTGGGTTTTTTCCGTGTCCACCACCCCCTATGCCACCACCACCCATCCCGAGGCCGAGATCCGCTCCGCTTCTCGTTCCCCCAGCACGATCTATCTTCCGTTCGTCACGAAGTAGCGCGACGGGCCCCCCGCTACGAGCTGCAGCGACGAGATAATCAGAAAGATCAGTGATCGTCCATGGCAAATTGTAGAGCTTTTCAGAGCGGTAGAAAACGGAGGCGATGGTGTCCCATGAAGAGGTAGGATGGGGGTGGGTGAGGAGGGTGGAGTCGGGATCGACTTGGAGATAGGATGAGGCGGTCATATTCGTCGAGACAAACAGTCTATCTTCGTTTGAAAGGGAGGAGATGGAGAAAGGGGAGCGGGAGTTGATTGAGGCGTTGATGCAAAGAAAGGGGAATCGTTACTGGTTCTGGGCGTGTTTCGTATCTAACCGAATGTTAAAGAAATTTGTGGGTGGAAGCAATCACAATCCCTGACTCTTCTAGTTCTCCAACTCGAGTGAGGGTCAGAATGTATTCGTTCCTTGTCCGAGATTTGATTGATTTATGGTGAGCGTACAACCGATCTTATTGCTTGCTTGTCACCTTCTAGGTAGACAACGGAGCAAGTTTCCAGAGTATCCGAAAGAAAGGAGAGCGAAGGGTGTGTGATGGCTGCTTTTAGAATTGATGTGTGTCTTTGTATGGAGGTCAGTTGGTGGCCCTGGACAGTTTCGAGGGTAGTGGCTGTGTGCTATTTGCAAGAGATAGTTAATCTAATCAGGGGCAACATGATGTATCCCTGATGGAGGAAAACGACACGCTTGACAATTGGGGATTGGAGAATGTTGGAGGTGACCTGAGATCGACGCGGCGGCGCGGGGAGAGGAGGTGTAGCGGGACGGGGGATTGTTCGTCATAGAGGGGGGGGGGGGGGCCGGTAAGGAGGGTATGAAGATTACCTAAGAGGCTTTTTCCTAACTTGGAGAATCTGGGGTTCAGATCACGTGAAAGGGACTGTCCATGCAAGTTTCCTAGTATTCAATTATCTGTTCCGAAAAGTTGACAGGACATCGCCGCGGTAAGAGGGGGGGGGGAAGGGGGGGGGGGGGAGGGGGGGGTTTGCTATGCTCTGGCATCGTTCTGAAGGAGGGATTGTTTGTACCGTTGTGAGAGGTGGCAGCCAGCGTGCACTATGATCGACTCACCCAGATACAAGTATCATATACCCAATTGATCCCCTTTCCCACACTGTTGATCTTTTCAGCCTGATTCTTCCCTTGATCATTCAAAGGACTTCGTAACACAGTCCTCCTTTCATTTTTTCGAGGCAGTGAAGTACCACCACCTCTCACAACTTAAAAAGAGGCCATCACGACCCAATCTCTATCGAAAATCAATTACAAGATGGTGAAACGCAAGCACGACGAAAGCAAGTCTTCGACTGTCAATACCGAAGATGCCCTTCTCGCCCAAACCGCCGCAGAGGAGAAAGCACGATCTCGAGCCGCTCTGAGTCTTCTGGAAGCCGAAGACACAGAGGAGAAGAAAGCTAGATTAGCTTCTTCTGCATTCGACCACGATGAGGACGTCGTCCAGATCGGTTCCGGCGATGCCGAGGACGAAGGAACCTCGAGAAAATCTGGCAAGAAATCTAAAAGCGAGGCGGATGCTGAACCACGAGCGAACACGACCGTCTTCGTTTCTTCTCTTCCGTACTCTACGACCACTACCGACCTAATCACCCATTTCTCATTCATTGGACCCGTCAAGACCGGTTTCGTCGTTAAAGACCGTGCGTCGGGTGTCTCTAAAGGTGTTGGATATATCACATATACCTCCGCAGAGGATGCGACGAAAGCGATCGAAGATCTGAATGGGGAAGGTTTTGGAGCAGAGGCTGGAAGAAAAATTAGAGTCAGTTGGGCTGATAAGAAACCGAGTCAGCTCGAGAGGAAGACGAAGAGGATTCGAGAAGCTGAGGAAGAGGGAGAACAGGCTGAGCAGGGAGAGGGAGAGGGAGAACCTGTTGTGGTCAAGAAGAAAATCGTTCAACCTAAACGACATGGTGAAGTCACCGCCAGTGCTGGTGCGAAAAACGCCTACAACGAGGACGGTGCAAAGACCGCCAACGACCCGAACGCCATCCGAACGTTGGTCCTCTCTGGTATCCCTGCCGACGTCGACAAGAACACTTTGTGGAAGAAAGTCCGAAAGTTGGACGGTGTGGATAATGGTAAAGACTGTCTAGTCTATCCCGTTGAGAAGAAGGAAGGTATCGTTGACGGTGGCCAAGGTTCCGGAGGGTCATCCGGCGGTGATGCGTACATCCTGTTCGAAACCCATCAAAAGGCCACGAACGCGATCACGAAATTGCACGCCCACACTTACAAGGGTGTCACACTCTCGTGTGTATTGAAGAAACGTGTCCAGAACACGCTCAAGACGAACCGAGCGGGTCGATTGATCGTTCGAAATTTGGCTTGGCAAGTTACCGAGCAAGACTTGCGAACACTCTTCCTTCCATTCGGACCGATCATAAGCATCAACTTGCCCGTCACTGTCGTTCCGGCTAAAGATCCTTCTAAACCAGCACCACCACCGAGAGCCAAGGGATTCGCATTCGTTTGGTTTTTGCAGAAGGAAGACGCCGAGAAGGCGATCCCGGGAACGAACGGTAAGGAGGTTAAAGAGAGAAACATCGCGGTTGATTGGGCGTTGAGTAAGGATAAGTGGGAGGAGACGAAGGCGACCGTCACTGTCAAGCCGGAGGAAGAGGGTGATGGGGAAGGTGGAGAGGATGAGAAAGATGTGGATGTGGATGCGGATGGGGACGTCAAGATGGAGGACGAGGAAGAGGAGGCCGGTGACGGGAACGAAGACGAGGACGAGGACGAAGAAGAGGAGGAAGAAGACTCCAAACCGGTCAAACCTGTTCTCCCTGCCGTCGAAGAAGGTTCAACCGTCTTCATCCGAAATCTCCCATTCGAGGTAACCGAAGAAGAACTCCGAAACACTTTCCGAACATTCGGTCCTCTTCGATACGCCAAGATCACGATCGATCACGCGACCGGTCGATCGAGAGGCAGTGGATTCGCCTGTTTCTGGAAAAAGGAAGACGCCGACAGAGCTCTCGATGAAGCTAGCAGGGTCGCCATGATGACCGGCGCCAACGCGATGGATATCTCAGCAAAGAACCCTTTCTCCATGACCTCTGTCTTGTCCGTCGACCCTTCGTCCTCCACTGCCTCCAAGCTCGTCCTGTACGGTCGAACGTTGGATGTCATTCGAGCATTGACTCGAGAGGACGCGGCGACCAAAAAGGAGGATGGAGACAGGTCTCGATCAAAATCCGATAAGCGAAACACCTATCTCATGCGAGAAGGTGTCATCTTCCCCAATACTCCGGCTGCGGCCAGCTTGCCCGAGATCGAGCTCGAAAAACGAACGACATCCTTCAAGACGCGAAGACAGCTCCTCGAATCGAACCCCTCGTTGTACATCTCGAAAACTCGTTTGTCAATCCGACAGCTTCCCTTGTTTGTCACAGAGCGAACTCTCAAGCGACTCGGTATCCATGCGGTACGAGCGTTTGACGACGAGGTCAAAGCCGGTACGCGAGAAGATCTGAGTCGAGAGGAACAGATGGACGAGACACTCTCTGCCGCCATCGCTGCCCGGACTGGTAACAAGAAACGAGGAGAGCGAAACACTGCGGTGGTGCAGAGTAAGATCCAGAGACAGACCGACAAGATCGACCCTTTGACTGGCCTAGGGAAGAGTAAGGGTTTCGGTTTCCTCGAATTACGAAGTCACAAGGAAGCTCTCAAGGCACTTCGATGGGCGAACAACAACCCGGAAGTCGGAAAGCTTGTCAAGGAGTGGTTCGAAATCGAGCTCAAAGAGATGGAAGAGACCCTGAAGCAGAAACTGGCAGCTGCAAGAGAGACTAACTCTAAGGATTTGGATGATTTGGAGTTGAGGTACAAGAGGGTACATGCGACTAATAAAGAAGGCATCTCAGGTGAAGGTATGAGGCAAGGCAAGACGTTGATGATCGAGTTTAGTGTGGAGAACGTTCAGGTGAGTTCTGTCGCCCCGTAGTTTGCGGGTTTTTTTTCCTTTGTCCGCTTTACTCACTCCAATATTATCATCTTCCAGGTCGTCAAACGGAGAGTTGAGAAGATCACTGAGGGACCTCGACCGGCTCGGTCTGCTGGCGCTGGCTCCGCTTCTGGCTCAGGCGACCGCGACCGCGAGCGAAAGCGCAGGTCCGGTGGCGATGACGATGATGAAGGTCGATCACCTGCCAAACGTGCCAAATCCAGCGGCAAGGACAGGAAGGAGAAGCGAGGATCGGAAGGAGAGAAGAAGGAGCAGGTGGTAGGAGAATCTGCGGCGGCGAAGGCCGGTAGCAGCATTGGTGGAGTGATTGGGAGGAAGAGAAAGGAGAGGAAGGGAAAGAAGTAGATTGACTGGAGCATGTAGATATGTTTTTATGTATGTTGCCTTGTTTCGCCGCTTGACAGGCGTTCTCATTCCTGACACCGGACCGTTCAACCCTGTGGGTGATTGTTACTGATCTGTGAAGCCAATGCCATTTTTCAAAAGTGAAAGTTGGACGGGATGCTCGCCCGACATATGCAATAAACGAAAGGTGCTGCAGACACATGCATTTTGATGATTCGACATGGGTTTCGGCATGTCTGGGATTAGTATCTGCAATGATAACTTTCGGCGTTTGATTTCCGGCACTACATTCGCCCTTTTTACCGGGCCAACGAGGACATTGGACCCTTTGACTACCTGCTGCTCCCCGCTCAGACATTCTTCGTTTCCTGATGAACCTGCGCAGCCAGATCATCCTGCACTTTTTCATCAAATGCCCTCTTATCAACCCCTTGGGTTCCATCTCGCGCAAATGGGATAAAGTACTTTCCACCTGCACCTTCAGTCTCGGGTGCTAAACCCGCGTATAGCTGGTTTAACGCGCCGTCATGTGTCGAGTAACTCATCATTCGGTAGAGTGGTTGTAAGAGCTCGGGGATGAATCGGGGGAGCTCAGAGGCGATTAAGCCAGGGTGGACGGAGGTGACGGTGAGTTTGTCACCGTATTTGCGCTGCATGTAGTTGGCCCAAACAATGTTGCCCTGTGAACGACCAGTTGGACGTTTCCAGTGAGAGGCGGTGGAAAAACAACGATATCAGCGGTGGGGTAAGCAGTGGGTTTCCCCGATAAATCACGCACCAGTTTTGAGTGACCGTACAACGCCTGTCTGGATAAAGCATCCCTCTTCGGTCCTGGTTTGGCGTAGTCCATGTCGACCCCCTTTTCAATCTTATTGCCCACAAACTGATGTCCAATAGACGAGGTGATCACCACTCGAGCCTTGACACCCGTCTTGTCATACGTCGCTTGGAGCACGGCAAGAAGCAACTCGGCGAGGTAAGCGTGACCGAGGGTGTTCGTTCCGAATTGGAGGTCATAGCCTTGGGCAGTGAGCATATCTTTGGGAGGTACCATCACGCCGGCGTTTTCGAAGAGGACATCGAGATGCTGTTCCTTCCTGCGCGAGAATCGGAATCGGGGCCAAAAGCGGATAAAGAGAGGAGGGGGGGGGGGAAGAGATATTGGTGGTTAGTCAACCGAGATTGATTGATATATGAACACACACTTGCATCCTTCATCCGCTCTCACCTCTTGAACTCCTCTGCCGCCGCTTTGATACTCGGTAAATCTGCCAGATCGAGTTTCAACCAGATCGCATCCTTGCCAGACTCCTCCTTCAGCCGCTTAAGAGCATCTAGGGCACGTTGCTCGCTTCGCGCCGCGAGGTAGACCTTGGCTCCCTTCTTTAAACAGGTTAAACAAGTATCGTAGCCAATTCCAGTATTACCTCCAGTCACGAGGATGACCTTGCCTGTGAGATCTGGGATGTCTCGATCGCGGTCGAAGTGGGGATGAGGTGGGAAGGTCTGAGAGAGCATCGAGTTCGGGCCAAGCCAGGCGATGAAGTTGGTGATGTAGGAGGTCATGGCGGGTGAGTGGGGGAATTTGAGGTATAAATGGGATGGGTGATTAGAAGGGGGGTGGGGGGGGCAGGAGTAATGTAGGAGATGGAAATGGTCAATCCGACTATTCAGATGTAAACCCCGAGCAGAGCATAGCAGGATTGACCCAAATGGAATACTTTACCTTTTTTTGGGAGTTGGATAAGCAAGCAAGGTGGGCAGGGTGGGAGGGAGGGAAGT